>BOLG01000684.1:0-30761 GCA_016861445.1 Oryzias woworae
TTTAACTTTCAATTCAAATTCAGGGCTCTGAACACAGAATCTCAAACACGCATTTTACATAAATTTCATTGGAAGTGGCCGGTTGAATGCACAAGGGCGTTGCGACCATGCTTCATGCGGAAATTTTATTTTTTCATATTTTATATATACACCGTGGTCAAAATTGTTGGTACCCTCAGTTAAAGAAGGAAAAACCCCAATTCTCACTGAAAATCACTTGAAACTTACAAAAGTAACAAAAAAATAAAAATTTTTGAAAATTAAATAATCAAAATCAGCCATCACTTTTTGAATTGCTGATTTTACATAATTATTTAAAAAAAAAAACTAATGAAACAGCCTGGACAAAATGATGGTACCTCTATAAAGATGAAACTATTGTGACCAGATTGACATGATGAACTCAGTGTGTCCTTTAATTGCATCACAGGTGTTCCCAACTCATAATCATCAGTCTGCCTATTTAAAGGGAGACAAGTAGTCACTCTGCTGTTTGGTGAAAAGGTGTGTACCACACTGAAACATGGACAACAGAAAGCAAAGGAGAGAAATTGTCCCAGGACATCCGAAAAACAATTATAGATAAACAATCTAAAGGTAAAGGCTAAAGACCATCTCTAAACAGCTTGAACTTCCTGTGACAACAGTGGCTCATATTATTCAGAAGTTCAAGACCCACGGGACAGTAGCCAACCTCTCTGGACGTGGCCGCAAGAGGAAAATTGATGACAATTTAAGAGACGGATCTTCGAATTGTATCCAAAGAGACCAGAACCAACTCCAAAAAATTAAGGTGAACTCCAAGGTACATCAGTGTCAGATCGCACATTCGTCTTTGTTTGAGCCAAAGTGGACTTCATGGGAAACGACCACGGAGGACACCACTGCTGAAAACAATCCTAAAAAAGCCAGACTGGAATTTGCAAAATGCATGTTACAAGCCCCCCCAAAGCTTCTTGGAGAATGTCCTTTGACAGATGAGACCAAACTGGAGCTTTTTTGGTAAGGCCACATCAACTCTTGTCATAGACTCAAAAACCAAGCATACGAAGAAAAGAACACTGTCCCTACGGTGAAACATGGAGGAGGCTCAGTAATGTTTTGGGGCTGCTTTGGCTGCATCTACACAGGGTGTCTTGATGTTGTGCAAGGTACAATGAAAGCTGTAGACTATCAGGCATTCTGGAGAGAATGTGCTGCCTTGTGTCAGAAACCTGGTCTCAGTCGCAGGTCATGGGTCTTCCACAGGACAACGTCCAAACCACACAGCCAAACCCCAAGAATGGCTGAGAGAAAAGCGTTGGACTATTCTAAAGTGGCCTTCCATGAGCCCAGATCTGAATCCCATTGAACATCTGTGGAGAGTAGCTGAACATGCCATTTGGAGAAGACACCATCAAACCTGAGACAACTGGAGCAGTTTGCTCATGAGGATATGGGCCAAACATACCTGTTGACAGCTGCGAACGCTCATTGACAAATAAACGAAATCGCTTCATTGCAGTGATTGCCTCAAAGTTGTGCAAACAAATAGAAGTTATGGGTACCATCATTTTTGTCGGTCCAGGCCTGTTTCATATTAGTTTTGTTTTTTTTAAATAATATGTAATCAGCAATTCAACGTGACGGCTGATTTTTGATTATTTAATGTTCAATAAATTGTTATTTTATTGTTTAACTTTTTTGTAAGTTTCAAGTGCATTTCAGTGAGAATGTGTGTTTTTTCCTTCTTTAACTGAGGGTACCAACAATTTTGTTCCACGTGTGTATTTATATATATTTATATATATGATATTTAAAAAAAATGTTATCCTTTGTCGGAGTATTGATCTTCTCGTTAATTTTTGTGTTTTTTACAGCAAATCCAACTTACTGCAGAGAGGTGAGTCCTTGATTAAATTTGATGCAGCAGCAGATATCGCCTGGACACCTTCGTCGTGTAATAAAATTGGCCGTGAGACTGGGGTGAGGAAACACAAACATGAACAAATAATACAATCAATACAATCAATCTGCTGTAAAATCATCTAAAGCTGCCCACTTTAAGCTAGTCCCTTCCTTTCATTTAGTCATTTTGCAGGGATTCGATGATTTTCACTGTTTTCTTCCCAACAGGAAAATAATTCCCTCCCTTTTTATGTGCTCAGTAAATAAAGGGAGCTGGATATTTTTCAAAAGAGAAGAAATGCAGATTCGTGGCTCTTGTCCTCAGGTCTATTTCCAGAAAAAAAGAACACGTGTTACAGCAGCTCAGTGGTCTTGATGAATAAAAGAAAATGGGGTTTGAATATGATAAGGGACATTAAACTGATCTTCTCACACTATTTGCTGTCCTAGTTTCCCATTGGACAGTCTCATGTCAGATTTGAATCCAGACAAAACACAGTCACAGAAAGGCCACGTTTTGCATCAAGTCATAACAACCAGCTGGCTCCCTCGGGAGCTGAGTTTTATTTCTTTTTTATTTTTTGGGTTCAGTTTGATGAAGCAGCTGTTTGCTGAGTGTGAAGTGGGATGTGCTCAGCTCATGTGGAACACAAAATATGTTGCTTTTAAAATGTTATTAAGATGCAAAACAAGTATGAAATTTACAGTCTTTACTTTAACTCTCTTTTTTTTCTATACGTGTTTAAAAGTTCTTGAAAAGAAATTAGTTTAAATTAGGAAACTATCCATGTTGAGTTCTGTAGGTTTCTTATTATTTATCATTGCATTTTTATTGCAATAAAATTGTAATTAAAAGGGGTTTTTTCCTTTAGAAACTTCACTAGCATTTGTAGCATAACTAGATATATGCTCACAAATGTTGCAAGCTTAACAACCTGCGTTTGAAGGCCAGCTGTCACAATGTGGCATAATGGTGAAAGGTTGAAATCGCTTTAAGTGTTAAACCAACAAACCAAAGTGTAAAACCTGCTGTCAGGCTACTGTGCAAAATCATCACAGAATAACGTTCACACTCTCAACTGGGCTTTTATTTTTTTAACGTATATTGCACTCAAATGAACAAAGCAACTCACTCTCAGATTTTGCAGAGAGTTGTTCTCCTGGAGGGCCTGGGCCATGTTCTTTGCACCTTCAATACCAATTGAGTTCTCTCTGAGACTGATGATACAAAAAGCATGCAAAAGAAAGTGATATTGATCACGGTGGTTTGTAATACCATTTGGCCACAAAGAGATTTTCATTTTAATGCTTACTTCAAGGTCACTAGACCGTGGTTGAACCTGAGGGCTTGGTCAGCGCCGTCATTCCTCTATTGCTGATAGAGTTACTTTGAAGTCTGAGGAAAAAAAGAAAAGTGGTCACAATTTGTCCATTTTTTGGGAAAAAAATGTGTCAGATTCACTGTAAAAGTATTACTGAATGACTTTTAAAGAGGCTGAACTCCATGATTGAAAACAAAGATACTGACTGGAGTGAGAGCAGAGTTTGGTTGAGTTTCAAAGCTTCTGCCAGAGCGACGGTTCCTTTGTCCCCCAGCTGGTTACTACAAAGACTGCAGAGGAAAATAGTATACAGCAGATAATATCATAAAAGAAAGCCTGCTTATGGGCAACATTTATGCCAATGTAAAAGTACAGATGATGCTTTAACATTTAAATTGTAAACATTTCAACTGATTAAAAAATAAAGAAAGATAAAGAAAATAAATAAACTAGTTGCATTTTTTTACTGTCCTTAATTGGAAAAGGAATATCTCATCTAGCAGATGATCTATTATTGATTTGTATTCTTTAATTAATACGGAGATGCATGAAGCGCCAAGATTACTTTATTGTTTCTGCTGCTATTCCAATTAAAGGCTCTAATCAAGAGGCATTGAGGACTTTACCATCCCTCCAACTGAACAAGTCAGAGAACTAAGAAAATGATGTTAAAAGGTTTGATCTTTTGTTAGAGTGATCTATTATTAGATATAGTTAAAACTCATATTCTTGTCTTATGTCTAGTTGCTGTTCAAAGTATAATTGTAAATCTACTGCAGCAACAAAATTCTTTTTGACACAACATGCCTTTTATTTTGAAAGGAACTTGTGTGTGCTACTCGTAAAAAGAAAAATAACACTGTTATGATCCATGTAATTTTTTTAAAAAGCTACTTTATTAAAATTAATGACTTAATAGCTAAATGAAAATAAATACATCATATTTCTCTGAACAGTAAAATGTGACTTTGAGGCTGTTGTTGAGTTTTGTTTTGTAAGAAACTGGACAAAATGGTTCTCTTAGCGCTTACGATTGCAGACCCCTGAACCTAAAGGAAAGTATAGAAAGAGGACAAAAGCTTACATGAGCTTTGTAAGAGTTTGGTTCGTCTTCAGTGCGTCTGCAATCTTTTTGGCTCCATCTGTCCCAATTTTTATTTTTCCTCACACTGAAACAGAAACATACATATTGAAATTTCAATTGAATGAAGTAATTTAATTAATAATAATTAAAAAAAAGATCAAACACTGCTCACTTTAGGGACACCAGCTTGCGATTGCACTGCAGAACCTCTGCCAGGGCCTGAGCGCCCTCCTCCTCGATGCTGTTGTTCTGGAAGCTGAGTTATTAAAAATAGTTAACCAGATGATTAAAATTCATGTTTGCTTTGTGTGAACAACACTCACTTAATTGATGTCAGGACTTGATTCATTTTTAGAGCCTCTCCCAAGAACTTTGCACCTTTGGATCCATGTTGTTGTTCCGGAGGCTAAATGAATAAAGGGAGTCAAAAAAAAAGTCTTATAATGCCGGATGTGAACAAACAGAATGAATATATGGAGTAAAAGCACACGAGTTATTAACTCAAATTCTTCAGAAAGAAAGAGGTCTCACTTCACTTCAGATACGTTAATGTGCGATTCACCAGAAGAGCTCGACTCAGAGCTTTGGCTCCCTTGTTGCTGATTGCATTGTCTGCCAAACTGAAGGATAGAATAAAGAAGTAGAGTTTAAACGGAACAAAGTGATCTGATCAGTCATTGTAGCTACAATGCAAAATCACCTGATATTGATTGCAGCAAACAGATGCAGCAAGACTAATTGCTTCTTTTTAATTTTTTAAATGGATAGAATAAAAAATTTCTATTTGAAGCTTTAATTAAAGCAAACTTACCTTATTTTTTCTATATGACAATCCTTTGCACTGAGCAGGCTTCCCAGCAGTTTCCATGACGTCATCTTTGAAGTTGTTATTCTCTAACCTGCAGAAGGGCCCAGTTTTATTATCAAGCAATGAGGTATCATTTACTTTAATTCAGCGCATTGAAGGGCTGACCTGAGGTGACTGCAATACAAGCAGTTGTGGGAGCAAGCTTTTCACTGTTGAGTAGTTTAGAGAGCCGGTTAGGTTGGTCTGTTCGCTGCATTCTGGAGACACATGCAGCAGGAAGCCCAGGACAACACAATGAGGCCGAGTCAACTTTCCAACCAAGCTTTTGCTTCTGCCGTAAATCCTCCTCGACACTCCGCAGCAGCAGCTCGGTGTGTTGCAGCTCATGTAAGCAATAAGCCAAGTTGACTGTGCGCAGAGAAACCACAGCCTCCCCACTGGACAGGAGGCTTTGCAAAAACCCCCGCTGCCCACACCTTTTGGTTGCCATCATCTTTTCCTGCTGCTAGAAGCCCTGCAACAGCTTCAGTGCTGTGGGGCAGAGCAGGCGGTCAAGAATCGCACAAAAACATCCAAGTGACCATCCTCAGCCTGTTGTGAGTGCTGAAAGGCACTTCGGAAATGGTTCTGAAAGCCGATTTTTGGCCAGGACATGGTGCTTTCTGAGAACAGGTCGAAAATGGCTCTCTTGGAGGAAATGGTAAAATGTGGCTGCAAAAAACTCTTGCAGAGTCAGATGAGTGAATCGATATGTTGTGTGGATGGTGGATTCCAACCGAATGAGGACTCCAACACCAAGACTGCTTTGAGTTGACTGTAAATCTATCCCATAAGCCTTGAGGTCCTGCTCACTGAAGTTGTATTTATGCTTCAAGAGTCCATAGAATGCCAGGCGCCCAAGATTCCCCAGTAGTTTACGGTTGCTCCCCATGAAACTGCTCTGTTTTTATGGGTTCCCTGCCTCTTGGCTCCCCTAATTCTGCTTTCATGAAGCAAAATTGGCATATAAGCCAGTGCAAGTCCTGGGAAGGCTCTCATGTGTTCCACTCTGTAAAATGTACAGCAAAGTGTCAGCCGTCATCCAGCAAACGCATGGTATGTAGCACATCACCATCAAGATCCTATGAGCCTGTAAGTGGGCCCATATTTTGCTGGCATAGTCCTTCTCCGAAAAGTGGTGGTTAAGAAGGTTTGGATGTCATCGGGACTGAATCCTGGAATTTCAGACACTCTGTCGACCAAGCCTCCGGGGATGAGCGAAGCCACTCCTGGTCTGGACGTCACCCACACTGCCACTTCTGGGAGCAGATTCCCTCGAATGATGTTGGTTATCAAGTCATCGATGGACACTTCTTTCTTGGGTCATTGCAGGGAACAGCATCAGAGAAATTTAACCTGCATTGGAATTCATCCAACCATCAAAGATGAGGAGAGTGCGACAGGGGCTTGAGAGAACCAAACTTGGATCTGCTAAATAAGGAAAGGCCATTTTGACCAGCTTCTCAGCAGACAGCTTTTCCAGCATGTTCAGCTCACTGAACGTAAAAGGTAAGACAAAGTGGAAATCTGAACAAACAGCGCCTTGGCTCCACTGTCTGATGAAGTGTCGTACCCAGGTTGTCTTGCCAATGCCGCTCACCCCAACAGTGAGGGAGACTCGAGGAGGCAAGCTGACCCGTGTCAGGGGCTCGAACAGTTTTGCCAACCCTAACTGTCTGAGATGATTGATTTTCCTTCCTCGAGTTACTCCCACCTGCATCAGGTCATGTTCTTTTTGTTGAAGGTCAGAAAGTCCATCAACCAGCAGCAGAGTTCTTGAACACATGTTCAGCTTGGAGCATGTGACTGAATCTCTTTCTCTGTAATGTTCATACTGTTGCAACAAAACCTCCTTGTGTCTTCTGACCATGAAATCTGCAGAAAGAAACCAAGACTAGTAACAAAAATAAGTTATTTTTTCATTTCCAAAAATATTGTAAAGGCTAAAAAGTAAGCATTGTGTCATCTACATATTTCCTTTCACCCGTAAACCAACAATAACATAATCATCTGTTGAGTGCGTAATCAAATTTTTGCTTTTTCAAACAATTCAAAGCAAAACTTTCCACTCACCATAGTTTAAGGTGAGCTGGGAGACCGGAGAATTGGAGCTCATTACAAAGCCTTGAAGTGCATCAGATCCTTGGCTTTCTTTACTGGCAATAACAGTAGTGAGCATGATAACCTGGTCCTTTAGCTGGCCTGCTTCCTTGATGGTGGTCTCTTCAGCTAAAGTGAGCACATCCACCTTTTTCAGGTGGGTCAAGATTTCCTCCAGAAAGGATTTGGTTAGAAAGCTTTGTAGCTGGTTTTGGTGTTTTTGGACCCAGCCCAGATCTGAATAAAAAGCAAACACAAAAAGATACCAAGAATTTATAATTCTAGAACAACATAAACGGAAAAAAATACTAATCAAGAGGGAGAAGGCCAGAGAAGAGATGCTGATTAGAGAACCAGGAACACTTGAAAGCAAAGACAAATGTGTCCTTAAAAGCATCAGAAGAATGGGCGTTGTCTTTGTGTTTAGAGTGTGTTATTTTTGTTATAGTGCAATGAAAAGCTCTGAAAGGGGAAGGAAGAGACCCACTAAAGATCTTACCCTCTGATCTTGCTTGTAAAGAGCAGAGGAGGACGTGGACTGCAGGTCAATGTAGCAGTCGTTTTGCCAGGTAATTCGCTTGCTTCGGTCCAGGATAGAATCATAATGTTTCCTCTCCATGAGAAAGCTTGATGCATTCAGCCCTTAAGTCTCCTGTTTCTGTCTACATGAGAAAAAGTACAAGCACCAAACTACTTTAAAAAATCGTTTTAAAAACCAACTGTAAAGTCTTTTAAAGGCTTTTATAGATTTACGAATTACTTTGCTTTTTTAAAGAAAAGTGTCTGTACAGAATAGAATGTCTGTGTTTATAAAAACTGTAAGAAATAAAAAAAAATTTCCAAGGAATGTGAATTTTTGCTTAGACTTCTATCTGATTTTTTTTTTTTATGAATCCATTGAAAATCGCTTTTCACTCTTTTTAAAGGCAGTGGATGCTTTCAGCTTACAAAAGCACCTCACAACAAGCAACATTTCTGACAAAAAGACTCAAATTTGAAGCTGTCAGAGGTCCAGGCCCTCGACTCAGGCTTGAAACCTTGTGATATTTTTAAAGCTTATTATCACATCTATTGATCACATTTAGATATATAAACTTCCTTCCTGCCACTGTAACTACTTTTAAAACCAAGAAAAAAATGAACATATTCATTACAGTAGTGGTAATTACTGAGAATCTTACTAACAAGTGAAAAATGTGAGATTTGCTTTATCAGAAAACTGAATCTACCACAATTTATAATTGATTGAGTTCAATTTTAAGAACAATACTACTAAAAATAAAATAAAATAAAATAGTCTAGTGAAAATAGAATTTGGTCATCCAAAGAATGAGTCAAATAAGAGTAATAAGAAACTAGTAATGGCGATACCGGAGGGTCATGAGTAACAATCTCATTGTAAATCTGAAGTTTATTGAATTTATCCAAAAAGAAGGGAAAAAAAAATCAAGGAGAAATTCTTGTAGTTAACTCTTAAAAAGAACCTGTAATTCACATCTTCCTTTGAATCAAGTTGAGGCATGCATGAATATAAAGGGGGGGGGGGAGTCCAGTCAACAACCCATCCCTCCAGTTTTTACATGTAATATATACTCTAGATAAGAGGGACGACCATGATTGCTACTAAAAATAAATAAATAATATTTAAAAACCCATTAAACCCTTTGTTAATACCTTTTTTTTGCAAGATCCTCTTTGACAACAATTCTGCACTTAATCTTGTAGAATCTTTAAATAATGCCATCTCAGTGTGGCTTTAAAACGTGAAAACATTCACTTAGTGTATTGTTTCCACACTGCTCATTTGTTTTGGTGCACTAAAATGTATGATATAAAGCCCAATACTAAGTTATTTTTATTCATGTGCACAACCTAGAAGTGACTTGGTTTAAAGTTCAACGAGAAGAACAGGAAATAAAAAATGACTTCCTGTGTGGTTAGGCTGCTCATCACGAATTTCACCTATAGGAAACTCATCTGACATGTCAGACTTCACGTCTGTCATAAGGCCTAGTCTAAACAGCAAAGTTTGACAGGTTATCAGAAGTTCTTAATACATATGTGGGTGAAACTTATTTTTCTGCTGTAAAAAAATAGCAGAACCATCTATGCTCGATGAAGTATACACTTTTTCAGATAATACATCTAAACCCTAAAGCCTATGGCAAATGTAACACAAAAACTCACCATGGGTCTCTTGAAGGGAGTTGTGATGTCAGTTGCAAACAGCAAACTAAGAGCTGCAGCTCTTCACACTTGTGTAGAAAACAAAGAAAATGTGAACACAGTAGCTCATCAACAGGCATCCTGTTCAGGACTTACAAACAATGAACAAGTACTGAAAGAGCTGTAGCTTAAGTCATCACCGCTGCTAGAGCCAGTTTCATTCTGCAGCATCTTCTTCCTGTGCTGCGGTTAGCTTGTTGGAACAAAAAAAGTGTTTTGCAGGCAATGCAAAAAAAAAAAAAATCAGGACTGTCTTAAGTGACAGATGTCTGGTTGCTCATTCAATAATCAACGAATAATGAAAACTTATAAAGAGTTTAATTTGTACATGTGCAGCACAGTCAGATGAAAACAACAACTGAATTTCTGTTTGGAAGAGATGTACACACTTTTAGAATGTATTTATCATCAGTGGTTTATGGTCATTAACTCATTGTTGCCAACCAAATCAACAAGAGTGTATCTGAACCTACTATAAATCTACAACATGTGCAGGTCTAGTTTTTGTAGATACTCCGGAACTATTAATCCTGATCTGTATGTCAACAGAAAAAAGGAAAACATTGATATTTTTTTTGGAAGAATCTGGCTGTTACATAGTTTGTTTGGCTTTTCAGAATTAAGCAGTGTTTGCAGGGTGAACATTTATCTTCATCTAAGCAGTACATTTTGGTAGATTTTATAATCAATGGCCCACTTTTTAAATTTTTTACCACATATTTTTATTGGTCCTGTCAATTGATTAAAAAAATCTGATTAATCAGACTTTTAGGTTGTGATGAATCATTATTAATCACAATGTGTTATTGGGTAAATTTTATATGACAATATGAGACTTTTGAACAAAAAAAAAAGGCCAGAGAGAACATTTTTCCTTCATTTTTATTGTCTGAAATGTTTGAATTGGTTAAGTGTTAAATCAAATATCCAGAAATGTAATTTGTGTGCACAAAACACATCAACAGTAAGATAAGCAGAACTCCAAAGAACTGTAAAGATTTATGTCTTCAATATTACTCCAAGAAAACGAAGAGCTGAAATACAGCCATAAGAAACAAACATTGTGTTTCTCTGCACTTTAAATGGTCCAGGTGAATACTAACATCTGATTGGCTGCTGGGTGTTCATGCACATCTAAAAAAGAAGTTCTGGTCAACATAGCCCAAATGTTCTATATCACTGTGCACGCTTCTTTAAAACTAACATTTTGCTTCATCTTCTGGACAAAAACAGGTGGTAAGAGGGGGACTTGATGGTGGGGAACTGATGCTTTACTGAACCTATCGTTACGATCAGCATATATATCGTCTTGCTTTGCCGCTGCAGTCGAGGTCTGCTGGCCAGCGACACATTCTCATGTTACAATGGGCTGCACCACCAATCAAATAGTCTGTTTTTTGTGAGAAAGCGATCTAAACTGAAAAAAAAACAAGAATAAAATAGTAAAAATCGACTGCATATTTATTTTCTTTTGTAAGTGACCAGGTTATCGCCGGGATAGTGTCAGACAAAGTGTGCTTTTTCAGAAATTAACACACGTCGCAGAAGCAGTTTGATGCAAAGCGGAAAACGCTCGCTTCTGACTTGTAATTGATCTGTTATAAATATTAACGCTTTTTTTTCCTATTAATCCCATGCGTTAACTTTGACAGCCCTAATTTTTATGCAACATCTCCAATAGAAAATCAAGAATAGAAATAAATCTCTTGTCCTTAGAAAAAGAGAAGTCAAAGGGAGTAAAACTGGTCACAATTTCTCAAAAAAAAAAACCCAACTTTTTGCAATTTTGAACAATTGAGTTAAAAACTTCACAATTGAAGTCATTTAAAAGGAAGAAAAACTAAGTTTTGTGTACCTCATCCGATGAGAAAATCACAAGATCTTACATTAGCTCATAAATACCATGCAGTAAAACACACATAAGAGGTTTTCACATCTCTAAACAAACATAAAATAGCTCTGAATACAAAACGATCATTTATCTCCAAAAACTAACATTTAAGAATTACTTGATTAGTCTTGCATATCTTTTTCTTTTAGACAATGTAAACAGTTTGCTTAAAACAAGCACAAAAAGTGGTTAAAAAACACAAGTTGGCAACACTTCAGGATAATTGGAACTTCTAAGTTTTGACTGTTTTAATAATGGACTGTAGCAGAATATAGCAGGATAATCAGGCAGGGCTGAGTTTAAGAATACATTTGGAACCTAAAATTGCCTTTATAACAAATCCTCACAATACTCAAATACTTCAGTAACAACTAAGCTTCCGCTGATCAAATTTTAAGGCATTTTTGAAAGCCAGAACAGAACAATTGTGATTTAAGATTCAGAAAAAAAACTTCCCTTATTTTTTTCTCTAACAAGCAACTATCAGGACAGCTGAAATCAGTATTTTAAAGTGTAATCTGGATCGTGTGATGTGATGATACTGGAACCACTTGACAACTGTTAATAAACTATGAAGTCACTTTCACAAGCCTCCAATGACAGAAAAAGACGCTTGTGACGTGTTCACTTCAGAACAGCCTCAAAATGATTTGTGTACTTCAAACGAGCCTCTGATGTCCCCTCCTTCCTCTCCATGAAGCCTCTGTACACAAGGCCTCCAGGAGCAACTGACTGATTCAAAGCCTGGATCATCGATCAGACAGTCACTCTGCGTGTTCACTCAGCCCATGGTGGAGTAGTCCAGGACGCCTGAAAATACAAATAAATAAACAGCAACATTTAAAACAACTTCATATGATTTTCAAGAGATTGTGGAAAGAATTTTTTGCAAACCCCAAACAGATAAATACAACAATATTGATATGGATAAATCCTCCTTGTGTTCAACTACTACTTTGCTGTATAGTTCAATGAGAGTTTCAGCCACTTCCTCAACAAATAGATCACTTTCAAACTCTCAACACATTGACCTGCAGTGAAACTTGTGAATAAACCATTCACAGCAGACAGGAGAAGCAAGATGACTTAAAACCACACATAAAACAGTTTCTATGAAATCCCACAACAATGCTACATTTATAACCACATGGTTTGTTCAAGGTAAACCTTGAAAACAATAATATTTAATGACTTGGTTAGTATGTCACTTGCTTTGAAATTTTCATATAAGAGGACAACATATTAACTGCATTTAAAAGAAAAAAACAAGGTTACTACTAAAGATACTACTTTTCAAACTGATCACAAATAACGAAATAAATCAAAAAGTGCTCACCACTTCCTGTAGAAATATGTAAACAGGGCGCCTCCTAGTCCCAGCAGCAGAGGCACTGCTACAATCAGTCCTATCTGCCCACCCCAGGGCTGAGGCTATGTGCAAAACAAAGATGCACTTTAGTAATAATCATTTAAATACAACAGCAATTAAACCAAACAAAGAGAATATCCAGCTTAATGATTAACACTATTTTTACTTCTCAATATCCGCAGGGGTCATATTAAAATATCTGAAACATCTTGAATTTTGTTAGCTTTGCTAATAATAGAACTGTTATCTACAGTTCTAAAGCTCTTTTTTTTACTTTAACACCCACTCCAAACCCTCAGAACCTCGAGACTTGGTGCTTTTAGCAGACTTTAACAGTCTTTGGAATATAATAACAGAAGACAAGAAAAAAAGTTAGTCAAAGAAATGGTTTTTAATAGCAAGCTATGCTTTATAACCTTTTACCCAAATCAGAAAAAAGAAAATATCTTGTAAATGACATATACTTATATAGTGCCTTTCTACCTAGATTAAGGCCCAAAGCGCTTTACAGTCACAATTCATTCATCCATACAAACACACATTCACACACTGATGGCAGCCTGCTGCTGCACACTGGAGCCAACTTCAACAACCACTAATGTCAGGATCCTTTGATCACGGGGGAGTAAGGTGGAAATCACCCTCACATCTTCTTCTGATCAGAGGTCGATTGGATCCCTCTGCACCACAGCTGTCCTTTGTGACCATAAGACACTTCGTCAATAACTAGGTATGTTCATTAACAGGATTCTAACTTTTGCCGATGTAGTGGCCGGTGATGGAAGAGGAGCAGCTGTCTGCCTGAGGAGAGCGGGCTCGAGAGCGACGCCTGAATGATGAGAGTCCTCTGATGGTCTGAGAGGCGCCTGGATGTTCCCCCACACTCGCAGCCAACCAGACACGCAGGAAAAGTTTTGCCCCTACAACAAAAACAGACACAAAACCATCAGCTTCTTAGCTTCTTTAGACATGATTCCAATGGAGAACCAGAGTTCACTTCCCTGATAACCTGCAACAAATTTTTAGTCTAATACACCCATGCAGACCCTGGTCTGAGACCAGAACCACTCTCTGACTCTGATCCATCTTTCGAGGTGGTCTCAGTTCGTTTTCAATCGGACTGAGCTTTGGGTCTCTCTGACATTCCTCTATGGGAGAAATAAGTATTACTCCGATTTGTGTGTGCGTAATCCTTGATTTGTGCGTAACTTTGGATTTGTGTGTGAGTACTTCTTGATTTGTAACTCATACAATACATTTTGTTCATACGTTCAAAAATTACAAAATTTAAAAAATGCTAAATACAATTTACACATGCACAACTTAAAATTAACACTTGAATGAACTACACACAAATCTTTAAAAAAATTATGCACAAATCTCTTACCCCACACAAACTGCATTTAACAAAATCTGATTTGTGTGACTCTTTAATGACTCGTTTGTTATTTTGTTACCCCACAGAACGCCCCTCCCCCCCCTACACCCACTCTTTTAAAGTTTTGCTGCATTTACACATTATGCTGCTAAGAATTGAGTTCTGTTGTTATTGATCTGAGGTTCTTTCCAATAAGCACGAGTTCATGCCTCTAAAAATACATTAAGGATTGTTTGCACTAGAATTTTGTTTGCAAAACAAATTCGATGGTATACATCAATGTCCCCACGTTTTTTTTTTTTTTTTGAAAAAAAAGGGGGTCAAGACAAGGGATTTCGCAGGGGGCCAACATTGGCTGTGAGGTAGTCGTGGGATAGCGTGTATCATAGATACAGATGTTTTTGTACGTGGTTTCATTTAGTTTGGTCTGATTTGCGGGTTAGAGAGGATGAGTGTGTCTGTATAGTAGGAAGTTACTGCTTGGTTTTGTTTTTACGACAACACATGGCTATGTGGTTCCGTTTCTAGTCTGGATCATCACGTTTTCTACAGCTGCTCTGAACTAGATTGTGAATTTTTAGGGAAATCGGGTATATCCACAGTGCTGCTTACCTGAAGTAATGTGGTCGGCTTAAAAGTCACTTGGAGCTGGAGAAGAAAAGTGCATAAAAGCCCCTCACCTTGGAGATACAATGCAGAGATGCCCAGTGACACCCTCTGCTCCAAATAGTGAGCCACGTCAGACATCGTGTTTCCGTGAATCCTATCACCACACTCTAGAGGGAAAACAAACGAGCAATTAAAGAAGAAAATATTTAAAAGTAACTGATTTACAAAACCCCTGATTGGTCAATTTAGCTCTAAACAAGTAAAACAATACTTCAAAGCTACTATTTTGTTGAAGATAGAGTTTTTCACACATTTTCATTTCAGATCATAGCCACTAATAAGGTACAATTCATACATGAATCTTCCTGCCTGTCACCCATCTAGTCCAACCTGACCTATCAACAAGGATTACGATGTATACAATGGCATAAAATATTCATGAATGAGTGAATGGTGAATGAGTTTTTTTTTCATTAAAAAAATAGACTTCAAATCCTGCTGGTAAGAATAAATATAATAAATAAAATTAGGTATGAAGTTGGGAGCAAAAAAACATTTTCTTCTGATTCACTCACTTATTTTATCAATATATAGATTTTTTGTGTTCAACACAAGGTAAGAAGACTTGAACTTTTATTTTAGAACAAAAATATTAAATGGAATTATTAAATTTGTTATAAGCAGAAAGTAGGCCCACAAAAATATGACCTAATTTATTACTGCCTTAATTTGAATTCTAAAGAAGTTCAATTATCTTTGTTTCCTTTGTATCAACACTGAGTGATCGGGACATATCACATACAGCCGTCGTCATCATCAAAATTCAAAAAACTACTAGCACATTAAAGCCAACTCCCCTGACAATCCTCAAATATAAACCGTATCATTTTTTTTTCATATTTATTTTGAAGGTTTCCGGTGTTTTACCTCCTGACTGCTCAAGAGAACGGGGTTCCGAGACAAAGGTCGATTTGACTTGAGAAGGCCGGGCTCGGACAGAGTTGGTGTAGCTAGGTGTGGGGGGACGAGCTCGTCCAAGAGGAGGAGCTCCTGATCTCGCAGCATGAACACCTGCTGAGCGAGACGGGACCGCCTTCCACCGACCTGCACAACAGCCCATGCAGTACTTCATAAGTAAAACCAGACCAATACCATCCAAACACAAACCATCTGAACTAAATAATTGTTGCAAATTAAACCACACATGTTCTGACATTTTGAAAGCCTGTGAAGAAATTATGAAAAAAAGCCCCTCACTTTTTTAACGTTTAACGTTTACATTTCATAAGTGTAACTGTTAATAAGCATGATTTGTAGGAAAACAGTTGAAATGGTATAAGAATACCACAAAAAAACACTACAAAAGTAGTTCATTTGCATAATTATAATTATATTAAATGATAGTTTTGGAAAAATGCGTGTTTGGCAGTTTTTCCCCCACAGTGGGTTTGCTCCATAACAACAACAAACAGGCATGGCCATCCCGATCACCAGTCAGACACGTGGCAGGCCCATAAACTGGCTCTTCCTGGCTTCAACATGGAGTTTGTTACATAATTGATCCACTCTATTCTGAGTTATTAGAGTATTGAGATGAATGATGAGGCATTTTCTGCACTGCCTTTCTAACCTTTTTCATGGACCAAAGCTTTACAAAACATACATCCTTTATTCATTCACACAGACACCACCATAAAAAGATGTTTATATACCCATCAGTTTCAAACTTCAATTATGTGACTGAAGAAAGGAAAAAGATATTAAGAGTTAGAGAGATGACTGGAGATTGAAGACCCACTCCCACGTGTTTTTTGATGTTTTTAACGTTATTGTGGGATTTTTCTCATGATGGAGGAAATATTCAATGAAACTTAAGATAAATATTAAATTTCTGAGTATTCTTTATTCAAATCATTGTCAATCGTGAGCAGACAAACAAAATGTAATAGTAAAAAGCTTGTAACAGTGACGTAGAAGTCACTATGACAAGCTACAAACTCCTTTCAATTCTGATCCATCTGCTTGAGGACGGCTAGATCCATGTACGTCTTGGTTTTCTTTTTTGTTCGAGCTGGCATCTGGTTCAAAACTGTATGCTCCAATATTGCTTGCCTTTTTTATTGCACCGGTAGTGTTGGATTGGGGGTGCAGGGGTTGTAAGCTAGTAGGGGAGCATGTAAACAGATGGATGACGGGAAGTCAAAGCAGGCTCACTCACACGCAAACAGTCCTACCCACACCGCAAATTCTGGAAGAGGTCAAAACATTCCTATAAACACACTCCTCAACCTTGTGAACAGCCTTCCTAGAGGAGTTGAAGCTGTAATAGCGGCAAAGGTGGATCCACATTATATTGACCTCTATGGGTTAGGAATGGGGTGGTACTTCAGTTCATATGTGAGTCAAGGTAGGTGAGTGAATACTTTTGGTAATATAGTGCATGTCCTAGACAATGACACAGGTTTTTGATTGTGTCTAAAATGTCATAATCATACTTGAAAGACCACTGAGAACACTTTACAAGATTAAAAGATGATCGGAGAGGGACTTTAACAAGATGAAGAGAGTTTATTGACAACATGCAGGTCTTTGTCAAAACTCATCTTTTTTATTTTACTATCAACATCAACTAAAATACACATATAGCTTCCATACAGTAATGGCCTATTGGCAATTCAAGCTAAATTGCTTCAGTAGATGTAAAAGATTACCACATGGGGTCTAGATCAAAAGTAGGCAAAAAAACAATATTTTTCAAATTAAATTGGTCATTTAGCCACATTTGAACTTTAATAGTCAATTTTAAAATTAAACAATAGGACAAAATTGACAGAGAACAATAACTTTAATTGATTTATGTACCTGAGAGCTGGCAGTTCATGTCTGCCCCTGGTGGTGGAAAGAGAGGAAAGCAGCCACTGGCTTTCACTGAACAGAAGCACATCCCTGAGGCTGTGTTGGTCAGCGCACTGCCAGCTCTGCAGATGCTGAACAGGTCGTAGCACAGAACCACTGCTCCCCGTGTTGGCACAGTAGAGCCTTCTGGGAAAGTCTGATCTATGAAGTGGAAGAAAACAATGGGCATAAAGACTTGAAATACATGTCCTTTACAACACCTGAGTTTTTTATCCTGCAGCCATGTCTCCCACCCACCTGCTCCAGTGACATTTCCAACAACATAGAAACCATTGTGGTTGAGGGACCCAGTCAGGGAAGTGCAATGACCGTGCCCTTGCGCTCCTGGTCAAACACGGACAGAACCAAGCCTGATAGATCTGTCATGGGCGGCCCGTGGAGCTCCACAAAGGCCTTCTGAGGGGTGTGATTCGTCGTCCAGTGGCCACTCGACACCTCATTTATTACAACGCCTTTAGGAGCTGGAGGAGGGCGGGGGCAGCTGTTTTCTCTCAAGGGGTAGGTGTGCCACCTAGAATGATCAAATGTTACACGCTAACAGCTGACCTTCTAAAATTATCGATCCACTTGGATATCTACAAATTTCAATAAAAAATGTTATAAAGGTACAGAGAGTTAGCTGATAATTTCAGGTGATCTACTGTAAATAATAAAATGAATGTTGTAAAAAGATTTTTCCATTCTGTACTCACTGAAAAAGCAGACAGGTCAAGGGGTAAAGGCCTCTGCAGCGGCTGAGCGCCTCATCTCCAGGCAGAACATCTGGATCTTCCAACAATGGTATTGTCCTGGAGTGAGAGCTTTGCTCCCTCCTGCGCTTCCTTATCTGACCCCCTTTGTCGATACAACCACAGCATCCAGCAGGAATTTTTGTGGAATCCCCCGTTGCATTGCAGACGGCGGGCCAAACGACTGCGGGTAGAGCGCCACGGCATCTGGGCCGTTCTGGATGGTGTTAGGAGGCAGGCGAAGCGACGGAGCCGGCGCCAGCCTGTCCTGTCCTGCAGAAGTGAAAGTAACCTACTGGTGAAGTGTCCCAGCTGCAGACGTGTATGTCCGTTTCTAGGTGGTTGATGGTTGTGTATGTGCACTAAAGCAAAATCCAGATCCCTGCAAGGAGACTCTGCGACCAGACGGTGCCAAAGCTCAATGTATTCTCCATCCTCTGCAACCCCAGGAGTGTCCGTGTTCCACTCATTGATCAGAAAATCACTATTCCCCCCGGTGGGAGGTGAGGCGGGGGAATCTGTGCCACCTGGAGTCACTAAAGTGCAACAGAGTTAATGAGCTCTGAGAAAACTAAAAACAGATTTTGCAGAACTAAAAAAACATTTAAAAACTATCCACAACATCTATATTTACTAGGAGTGTAAAGATAAATCAACTTAATTGATGAATGGATTTAGATTCTTACGATCCAACCAAATCGATCTGTTAATCAAATAAATGTTATCATTACAAAATTGTTTCAAAATAAAATAAATTGAATATATCGATGTTGGAAAATACAATTTGGATTGAGGTACGTTGGTTTATTTTACTTTAAGGTAAAATGACCAAGTGTCATTACAGCAGACAACACACATGTGATGGCAGCAAAAAACGATCAACCATCAGTTCAGTAAGTGGGACGACTTTGAATCTTGCAAAGACACGCGACCATACAATGTGGTAGAATGTTCCAATAATGTTGTATTATTTTTATGTGGAAAAACAACAGTGGGTTGAACTTTATGGTTGAACTAAAATGTGAATGGATTTGCCATTAGTTCTTGTTTACTTGTTTGTTTGTACACGTTTTTAATTTGCATTTGATTATCTTGCAAGAAATACAAGGAATCTAGAAGAACTTCACCTGCACTGTTCAGTACCAAGTATTTATCTCTGACTCACACTGGTTGAATTTTTGGCTTAAGATTTCCTAGACTGATTTTAGTCAGTGAATCAGATCGCTCAAAAGAACTTTATTGACTATGTATTGTATCAGCAAACACAAGTTATGATATGAATCGAATTGTTGTTAAAATGAATTGTTTACACCTTCAATGTTTACACTTCACCTTAGAGTTGAGGGAACAACACTGTAGTGAAAAAAAGAGTCTCATATGGGTTCTGTTGTTATTGTATCCTTTGGAAGCTCACTCCAGAATTCAGTCCAGCTCAAGATTCAATGGCAAACGTCGACAGAGTTGTGAAGTTCCATTACAGCTGTAGGACAGCAGCTTCAAACTCAGCACACTCCTGCACATGAACACTTCTGCTATTTTGCCTTAAGATGCTGAGAAACCTTAATGAAGGCACTGTAGAGTTTTGTTATACTTTAGCAGGTCAGTTCTGTTTGGCCCACAGTACCACCGCCATGCTGAACCAAGCAGATGGCCAGGGGCCCAAATCACCCGATTGTGGCCTGTTTTCTCTGTTTCCATAGGTCGCCACTCCTGCAGCCGGAGGACCAACATGAGGAGGCTGAAGAGGAGCTTCTGCCCACAGGCCATATGGGATAAGAATGAGAACACTGCTTTGGGCAGCGCTCCCCTTCCACCAGAACCATATAAATACACACTTTTATAATGTTGCATAAGGCCTGACGAACTGAACCTAAATTTAAAGATTTAAACAGGTTGCAGGTACAGATTGGAGAAAGATGTTGTGCATGAAGTTATTTGTTAGAATTTCTCATTAAAAATTAACTTTATTTTATTGCATTCTAAATGCATCTACCAGACTGCATTTAGCTAATAAAAGTAGATTTTGATAGATATTTAAAATAAACAAACGTAATTTTAGATTTATTTTTTTGCCATCTTCACTGTATTTAGCTTTTAGCTTTTATTCTATTCTGAGAAAATCAGAGTGAAGTATAGAGGACAATATCAAGTACTTACCAGCACTGTGTGGACAGATCTTTGGCCATGGACAGTGGTTGGGCTGACCCAGCGTTTGTGGTGCCTCCCAGAAGATTCCAGGATCTCTGGTCCAGCTAGCCAAGCCGCACCGGCTGAGATAGAAGCCTCCTTCTCTTAAAACTACAACATAAAGAATAATTAAGGGAATAAAATGACACACAACATATGGTTTAAAAACAGTCCATATTTTGCACACAAATTCCCTTCCTTGAGCATTTTTAAGATAAAAGGTGACTATAAAATTGTAGCATTCATTCCAAACTCTTTAAATAGTACTTTTAAGGGGTTATAGCTTAACACTGTTTATCTCTTGTTGTAGATTTGCATCAAAGTCCCGCTGTTGTTTGGCTCAGTGTTGCTTTAATTCTGGTTCTGCCACTGTAAGCCTATTAGTGTGCAAATAATTTCCTCCAAACACATTCACATAGATGCACATACTACTCATTTAAAAAGAAGTGTAATGAAGTAATTGGTAAATAAATAACTTGAATTTTACCATTTTGAGTCAATGAATAGACTAGGAATGCAAAAACAAAAAAAAAACCCAACATAAATACTTAAAAAAAAATGGATCAATACTGAGAGTAACAGCACTATTGGTTGAACACATCAACATTATGTTGTTAAAAAGGTATAAAATCGATCGGGATACAAAATTAGTTTCTGGCAAACTTTTTTCTTGCTGTTTCTCTACTGTCTTTGTCATTTTATGTTCATATGATGCAAACCTAAAAGCATCCAATCATAAGCTTACTTCTACCAAGTTGGGTCAGTTACAGTTAGTTGAAGGTGACCCGCATTAAGGGTTGTGTGTTTTGTTCACTAAAAATAAGATAACCCTTTTCTCACAGCACATTATTAGACTTTTTTTTTAACAAAACAGGTTTTTTATGTTTGAAACTGGTATGTCAAAGACATTTTAATTTGGCTGATTGTATTCACACATTATTACGTGCCACAAAACTGATGGAAATTCCATCAGAAGGCCAAGATGCAGGTTGCTGCATTGCCCGCAATGTTTTAAGTGCGTCCAAGGCTAAATGTTGTTGTTGGTCGCATATATTTAAAATTAAAAGTAAATGTTAGCTGTCACGCACCTAGGTGTGTGAAATTTGCTCTCCGCAGTTGACCCACCCATCCTGGAGAAGCGGTGAGCTGAAGACGCAGTCGCACCCAGTGACCGTTTGGTGTATTAATCCTAACGTCCAGCACTTCTTGGCCCACTGGTGGAAATCTGTCCAGGCCTCGGTTCTGGAGTGCAACCCCCAATAGACCCAGGCTCAGAGCCGAAACGAATTGGATCGCTAAATTAAACATACTTCATCCTGAATGAGCGGCTGCCCATTACCCTGGAACAAAATCAGTGCCATGGGAAGAAGCGCTATTTTAAGCAGCCTCTTCCTGCATCAATGTGATGGCTTATTGAAGCCTCTACCCTTAAGTAACCCTAAATCTGAAACATATGACCCCAAATTAGGAGCCCTAACCCAGGAGAAAGGCCAGAACCCTAACCAGTTTCTCCTGCATGTAGTAGATTTCCTTAATAATACTTCTCCCTTGGAAGACCCTAAATGTAACTCACCTGAGACAGGGTGGGCCTAGCGCCCTGCCCTGGAGGGGCAGTATGGAGTGTGCACTGATCTTGCCCTCTGACAGAGGGTAGGGTCCAAACGCCTTCTTTCTAACCCTTCCTCCGGCCCATGCGGCCAAGAAAGAAGTTCAAAAATGGCCGCACATATTTAGAAAATTACGTGCAAATAGTCTCGTTCTTTTTTTTTTTTTTGCTTAAATTAAAGAATGCCAGAAAGAAAAAAAAAAGTGTCTCTGTTAAATGCATTTTTGATTTATAGCTTTAAATGTAAAATTTATAATATATATCTAGACTGTATCTAATTAATAATAATAATTATTAATAATAATTTGACTGTATCAAATTGCCACACAAAGTTTCCAAGCATTTCTGGCTTGCACATTCAAAACTCTCATGTTCACAGTTTTCAAAGTTCCACTCCACCACTTTTTTTTCCTTTGTAAAAATTGCTGCCAGTAGTCTTTGACTTATGGTTGAGTCATTTTTAGCCAAATCAAAGGGACTATCGTTTTTTAAGACATATATTTCATGCCCAGCGGCTGAAGCTCATTAGAAACACAATTCTAATTTGTGGGCAGGACTGTTGGCTCGGAGACCTCCCCTTGTTGCTGAGAGCTCTGTTTTTCCCGTGCAAGCTAGCATTAGCGGCGCAAAAATAATAACGAGCAATATTGGATCAATCTAGCTAGCCGTACAGTTTTGAGCCAAAGGCCAACTCAGACACGGAAAATAAAAGCGAGCAAGGGGGCGAAGGGGGGAGTGGGAGTGGGTCTTTCTTTTTCAGTTTTTGGGCTCTGTGAACAAAAAGCATAATACTGAACATGCGCTGAAAGTTAAACGGGTTGAACTTTGATTAATCAGAGACTTGGATTTGGAAATGACGTATGGGTAGGATCCTTTTCAAAACATGGAAGTGCCAACTGGTTGAAGATTGATCATGAAGCGGAAATTAATAACGGTTTGGTGCTCAGCCGTTATTTATGACACCAAGCCTTATATATATCGGAATAGAGCTTTGAAAGAAAAAAAACCTGGACCAAGATTCACGAGATCTGCACCGTTCTGACATTTCGCACCAAGCCTCTTCCAACTGTGAGTACATGTGCTAATATCAGTTAGCGACAGAGCTGTGTGAACATCATAGGATGAAAGAGTGTTCAATAATAGCCGTGTTCTTGACACGCCACTCGTGCCTGGTTTGTACGTAGCGTCAGAGGGAAAGTTACACAACCCTAACTACAGAGGAACTGTCACACTTCTTACTGGGTGAAAAGCACATCACCCAGTTTGTTGCTCAATAAAGTAAAACTGCAGAATTTAAAATAACCCCCTAAAACAACTAACCTTTGTGTAACACTTCAGCTTTCATACACAAAACCCAAACTGGACTTAAAAATGATGTATGCAAAATGTGTATGAAACCCCTTGCCTGTTACTAAGCTGGTACGGCTCCCTGCCTGGAATGAGAGTTTCTGTGAGGCTGGCGCTTGGCTTGTCTCCAGGTCCGGCAAACACAAATGCATCTAAAGAATCTCTCTGGCTCAGCGGACTCCCCACTGGGAATTGTTTTGCTCTCTGCCGCTGTAGAGGGCCACAGCACCAGACCATCTCCTGTGCAGAAACAGAACACTTATGAACTCTGTGAGTACAGGAATCCTGACAGGCTATGGGTAACTGCAAGAGCACTGACCTTTCATGTTTTTCTTGTCAACAAGCTACTGTGATAAATCCATTTCTGGAGTCGTCGATGTCAACGCTGACACTGACCCGGTCCGTTTTCCCATCCCACACCACCAACACAAATGGGACCTGCAGCTGGGGGCCGTGCCACTTCCACGAACCCGTCTTCCTGTCCTCCACCAAGCTTCAGCTCGGTAATCAGGGGAAGGTGGCCGGTGTGGCAGGTGGGGTGCAGTTGTTTCGACGACCGGGAGAAGGTGAGAACACCTGAAACCCCCACTGATCCTCAGAGAGGCAGGCACCTCTCAATGGACTCATCCCCCTCCAGGGCTGCTTCATCTTCAACAAAGGCCGGCTCCCCGGGCGTCAGAATTTCAGCCAGGAACTCTGCACCTCCCGTACGTCGAGTCATATAGACGACAGCATCCACCCAACCAGACAACAGCAGTGACGTTCATCTTTTCACTGTAACGAGCAGCGCTGGTGTGGTAGAGGACGATGGCGTCCGGGCCGTTCTGGACCGTGTTTGGTGGCAGGAGGATGGCGGTTTGGGCACCATGTCCATTGAGCCCACCAGGAAGAAGCCTCGGTCATCTGTGGTGTGACCTTTGAGGTCCAGGACTTTGTAAGCTATGTTTCCATTGCCGTTATAGAACACAAGGGTTAGCCATCTAGAATGCCCTTTGTCCACTGGTGTGGTACAGCTCCACAAACTCGGTGGTGTCCAGTCTTGGGTTGTCTGCGTTGATCTCGCTGATGATGAGGCAGGGCTCGCCACCGATTCCCACCAACAAGCGAGACAGATGGCAACGATCAACCTGACAGACATCCTCTAGGGTTTCCCAACACTCCCCAAGCAGGTAGCTTCTGAAAGAAGTGAGAGATGTGTATGATAGTTGTCATTTAAAGTCCCAATCAAATCATCAAAACTGGTCTTTTGATGATCTTTACCTGTATGCCTAAAAGCAAAAAACTGCCATTTTCTAGAACATAATTTCTGGCAGAGCAACAGGAGTTCATCGGAAATTCGCCTTTGTGGGCAGGACTGTTGGTGCAGAGTACCCTCATTTCCCATCATCCCTTTTGTGTACACTCTCTCTGCTAGCTTACAGCCCCTCACAACCCCACATCACATGACGGGTGCAACAACAATAGCGAGCAATGTTGGAGCTTTAGTCGTACAGTTTTGAGCCAGATGCAGCTCAGATGAGGAAAATGAGGATGTATATGGATCTATTAAGTTTGCAAGTGGATGCTTTGGAAAGGTGTGGAGCAGGAAGCTTTTGGTCTACCGACTATAACATCGGACATCACTGCTTAAGGGCTTTTTTCAAAACTGCCTTGTTGTAGTCTGCTCTTATTTACAACGCTTCGAATAAAAAAAGACTCAGAAATGCAATTTAAGCTTAATTTCTTAATAAATATGTCCACCATCATGAAGAAAATGCTACAAGAACATATTTAAAACACGATTTGTATTGGAGTGAGTCTTCAAGTAAACAAAAAGCTAAAAACAAGCCAGTTGGCTTTCGAAAAAATCTACTTAACATTTGATGCTGTGCGTCAGTGAGAAGCCTCAGAACCTCATCAATGAGTCTATTTGTTCATGCTGACATTGGAAATGCGCGTCTTCCGCATGATTCACGAATGTTTGCGAAACACAATGAAAAGCAGATGGAAACTTTGGCCCAAAATGTTGCAAAGCTTCAGAAAAGATCCAGAGACGGAACCAAAACACTCAGAATTAATAAAACTTGTATCGTGTTTGGTTAAGTATATACGGTTAATTCTGCAGAGCCTTTTTTAAGTCCCTCTAAATCTTTGGAGCTGAACATTCTTCTAGAAGTGTGTTTGAAAAATGTGAGAATTGCTGAATTATTCCAGTCACGGTTTGGGCATCTTTCCGTCGGGGAAAGAAAAAAAAGGTTGTCAATGTCTTTGCGCCAATAAACAGCATTTTCTGCAAAGGCGACGCGACTTACTGCGTTTCCTCGGTGCCTCTTGGGTCGAACAGGCTTGTTTTCTCTTCAGAACTTTTCAGCTGATGGTAGATATCGTCTCTGCTCGGAAATATTCTTGGGGAAGTTTCTATTACCCGTCATTCACAAAGCAGCACTATCTGGGGTAGGTGGGCGGGACCATTGTGGGGCTGAGGGGGGTGATGCCCGCCGCCTGAGGAGAGATCCCTCGCCACCCCCACCCTTCAAATCAGATCTCCATTCACTTTCTAAAGCAAATCACGAAAACCTGTCGCTCGAACCACAAAAAATTCACCCATTTTTACAAAAAAAAACCCAAAAACTCAGTTCGAATTAAATGAAATGAAATTAAATTAAAGGCATCTAATAAAAAATATCACTACCTAACATAGACAAAATCAATAAAAGATAAATGATTTTGGGGAGTAACCAACACAATAATAATATAATATATAATATAATATTATAATATAATATAATAAATATAATATAATCTAATATAATATAATATCTATAATATACTATAGTATTAGTTTAGTCTCGTCTGCTATGCTATGACTGATCTGATATGATATGATATGATATGATCTGATCTGCTCTGACTCTGATATTCTCGCTCTCATCTCCCTCCCTCCTCATCCCTCTCCTATCCTCTCGTGCGTCTCAGTCTCGTCTCGTCTCGTCCTCGTCTCTTCTCGTCTCGTCATCGTCTCGTCCCGTCCTCGTCTCGTCTGGTCTGCTCTGCTATGCTCTCCGCTCCTCTCCTCCTCTCCTCTCATTCCTCTCCTCTCCCTCTCCTATCTCCTAATCTCCTGTCTGCTGTTGCGGTTTGCGCCGGTCTTTTCCCGGGGCCCCTTACTTTCGCCCTCGACTTAAATTCAATTTTCCCTAAATTCCATTCACTTACTTTCAATTTCCTTTCATCCCATTCCCTTAAATAAATAAAACTACCTACTCAGACATAGTAAATAAAAATAAATGTGTTTTTAGGGAGTAATCAATAAAAATTGTTGTTTAATAATATGTTTTCTAAATGTGCTCTACCATTTGATTGAGCAGGTAGTTAAAAGGATAAAATAAAATAAAATAAAAAGCAAACCATTGGTGGGCTGAACCCATCAAAACAGTTGTAAAGAGCTTTGTAGGATTACCTCAGAATGCCATTAAAAGACCTAAAAAGAACTGGCCCTGAAGCCAGGAGCTTAAAAAAAGAAAAAGAAGAAAGAAAAACAAAATTTTTAGTGAAGGCCAAAGACTTTTCCCCTTATCTCATTCCCTGTTGTTCATCTCCAGTCAGTGCTTTGGCCCTCCCAGAAACCACAGGGAGGTTACAGAGAGTCAGAACCGCTGCCAATTTACTCAGAGATTTCTGCAATTGCCCGTATTTATAATAAGGCCACTGTTTTTGACTTTTATTGACTTAGACCAGGGTTTATCAACCTCGTTTTTGCAGTTTTTCTTTGATAAAAATCACACCACCAACCAAAAATGTAAAAAAAGAAACTTTGCAGTCTCTATTAACAATAAACAGTCATTCTTATCAACGTGCCATGAATAGAATAAAATTAGAAAAAAAAGGCCTAGTTTTTTCTTTCTCAGTGAGAAACTTGGGCCTATTTGGATATACACAGAGGCGACATCCTGGCAATAGTGAATGTTTTTACACAGATGAAGAGAATTTCAATCATTTCCCACAATACACCTTTCACAGCACACTAGTGTACCATGGCACCTGGTTTAAAAACACTGACTCAGACCCTAACCTATGCTCCCAGTTGTTTGTCAAACACAAACCATAACCTGGCATGTTCAGGTTTTAGCTGAAAACCTGACTAAGAATGTAGAAACCAAAAATTGCTTCATTAAGGTCTGTTAACATTTTTATGAGGGCTTTC
This sequence comes from Oryzias woworae, assembly GCA_016861445.1. NCBI lineage: Eukaryota > Metazoa > Chordata > Actinopteri > Beloniformes > Adrianichthyidae > Oryzias > Oryzias woworae. Next base: position 27,681 of record BOLG01000684.1, read on the forward strand.
TTTTTTTCCTGGTGCCCCAAAAAAGTTTAATGATGTACCATGCAAACAACACATGACAGAAAAGATTGTTTTTCCTGAAGTCAACATTTTACAAACCTGAAAAAATTTGAATAATTCTAGACCAGATACTGTTTTTTTTATTTTACATTATGACAAACATAATACTATAATCAATATAACAAATACATGATAATGTTTTGGCACAACCAGACCTAATCTGACAGGGACAAAGTCATCACCGAAATTCAAAGTAAACAAAGTATTAGTAGCTTTCGATGAGAGAACCTCTGGAGTAGTTCATTCATTCATTTTCTGAACCGCTTTATCCCTTTTGGGGTCACGGGGCTGCCGGAGCCTAACCCGGCTACTCATGGGCGAAGGAAGGGGACACCCCTGGACTGGTCGCCAGTCTGTCTGCAGAGGCCACCTCTGGAGCAGTTGACTTTTTTTTTTTTAAACATTACATAGGTTACTCTTTTGAAATGGTCATACTGTTCATTCATATTATTTGGACATGCTGTAAAAATAGAATTGATTTTCAGGAGGGGCTACATTTTTGATGGCTTTGCACATTTCTGAATCTTGTGTGTTTTATTTGAGAACCATCTTTACTTTAGTTTAAAGGAACAGGATTACGAGCCGCTTCTTCAAGAAACAGCTTTTAAAAGAATTCACAAGTTGAAAGAATTAAATGCAATAAAATCAATGAAAAAAAAAAAACAAGCTTTACAACACAAGGAGGAGTTCTGCAATATTCTTGTAAAATACAGTATTAAGATTTTGGTCTAAGAAAGTTATGAAGTGGCTGAATGATTCCTAATTCACACTTTTTCAGGTACACAATATTCCATAAAGTAAATTGAAGTTGTTCTATATAACTGCACAGACTGTGTTGGGAGTATTATGGTCTGGGGTTGTCTGAATTGTGGCAGCTGTGGCTGTAGTTGTTTTGTTCTGGGCGTAGTTACTTTTGGAGCATTTCAGACGGGTTTTCTCTTGTCTTCTGCTGCAGTGGGATGTCTTTCCTTGTTTTTGCCTTCCTGCCTTTGTTTGTGAATTGGTGTCCACATTTTCTGGAGCACCTGATTGGTTGAGGACGTCCTGCTTACCGTTTAAATACCGTCACATCATCTGTTTGAACCCCCCCCCCCCCCCAAAAAAAAACAAAACACTGTGGTCCTTGTATTTTGGTTGTTTTTGTGTAGTTTTTGGTTTGTTTTTCTGTAATAAATTCCCCGCTTAATTTAAGCTCGGGTTTGTTTGTGAGAACTTTTGAGTCATTTGGTTATTTGTTTTTTATTTTATGTTACTCTCTGGCCAGCCTCTAGACGGGGTTTTAACAGAATTATTCAAGTATCTTGGTATGCCATTTGTCATGTGACCTTTGTATGAATTCAAACTAAGGTTTGTGTGCTTTTTTGGACTTGTGGTTGATAAGCAATTTATTAAAAAAAGACAGCCAAATTAAAATATGACATAAGAAAAAAACCTGTCTTGCACCAAGCAAAAACATTTTTTTGTCTATTTTATTTATTTTTCTGTTACACAGGCGGAGCTCAAAAAAGACAGACGCAGAGAAGGCTTGGACACAGAGGGGCCAGTTTGGGAGTTTGTTTTATTTACAGGCCCACAAGCTCCCCTAAAGCACACAAAATGCTCCAATACAGGGAACTGAAACACACAGACTTAAATAGACAAACACACAATCAACTACATGATGCAGCTGTGAACACTTCCAGCAGGAGACACAGGTGAGTGGCTGGAGAAAAAAGCCACAACAACCTGCACAGAACAGGCAGAGAAAAGACCAAAATCACAACAAGCAGAACGTGTAATTTTTCTTCATATTAAAAGACTATTTTCACATTTTATTATATATGCTTTCATTTAGTCAGCTTCAGGGTATGGTTTTTAAATAAATTCAATTCAATTCATACCTGAACTGTTGAGTACCTAAAAAATTATACTAATCAGAAGATTGTGCAGATTTTTCAGTGAACCATCAGTATTTGTAGCATTTCAATCTTTGGAATAATATTTGGGTCAAATAAAAGTATAATAGGAGAATCAAACATTTCAAAGGTTGTATGTGCTTGTGAAGATTTTCATAAATGTAGATATTTCCACACATGTTGAATATTTTTTAATTTTTATATAAAAAATGCATCATATTTTGTTGAAAATTTCAGCTTTATCATTTGTAGAACTTAAATATTGAACAGGTGAACAATTATTACAGTATCCATAACTCTCAGGATTAAAGGCTTCAGATACTTTAAATTGCAAAAGTTGACAGTGTCTGGTGAAAAAAATATTTAGAAATGGCCAACAATTAGGGAAATAGACTAGCTTAATGGTTTATTATATTAAACAAAAATTAGAATCATTTAAAAAGAGGACAGCTTTTTCTATCCAAATTCTGTTATTATATAATAGTCAAATCGTTTTTTGCCATTTAAGCAACAATATTAATGGTGAAGCAGCTTCAACTCCTGTTTGAATGAACCACAAGATGGCCCTCTAAGTACAGCAGTGTTTTGGTGTTTTTTGTCCTTCTTTGTGGCCCACCGGGAATGACAAACCAATCCCAGTAAAAGCATCAGTTATCTGAAGTGAGGCTGTTTAAAGACGAATTATTGGTTTTGTTTATGAGTGTGGCTCTTGGTGTTGTGTGTGTGAGGCAACATTCGGAGTCACAACACATTAAAAACATTTTTTTTCTTTGTTTGCTTTTTAAAATTTATGGTGAAAAAACAAACGATGTACTTTTTGAAAAGATGCATTTTGTTCATTAGTTGCTTTTTTGATGCTTGATTGGTCACAAACAGGTTATTGCATCCCAGCCTTGATGAAAAAAATAAATAAATAAAAACAAATAATAAATAAAAACTCCTCCTTACTCAAATAATCTTTTTAAATCACAAACCATCGACAATATATAACTTAAGCTCTAATTAATGCTGGTCTCGATTAGCAATGTTAGTTTGGTAAAACCTATCAAATGATAAGAATCTGATCCTGATTCCCCAATTTTTCTTTTTTTTTATTTGATGGATTTTTTATAAGAAAATATGACAAGTA
>BOLG01000685.1:0-41685 GCA_016861445.1 Oryzias woworae
CCATCCTGGAGTTTGACACCCCTGCCCTAAGTGAGTGCTGTTTTAATTTAAGACTTAATTTAAGACTAAATTTGGCACCTTATTTTTGAATTTGTTTTGTATTTGCAGAAATTACTTGATCTTATTTTTACTTATAAAAAGATTTGTTTTTGTTGTTGTAATTTTCTCAATTTTTTGTTTGTCAGTTACCAGTTTTTAAAGTTGATTGATAGATAGAATTTCTTACAGACTCGTAGTCCAACCAATCATGAAAACTCACAGAAATGCAATACAATAAGAGATGCAGTGCCAGAAGTAATGCAGATGCTGTAAAAACATAGAAAGCATTATAAGAAAATACAGAAATAAAAGTATAAAAAAAAAATAATAATTACAAAAAAAGTAATTAAATGACAGAAAAATATATCTTATGTTGTAAGTTAGGTAAAAGGCACCTCTTTCATTATTTCCACAAATCGGATTTGTTTGGCATCACATTTTCAATGGATCTGTTGCCTAAAAACTTAGTAACTTGTTTAGATTTTCTAGTCATTATTTTTTTAATGTATGGATTAAGTCTGGACTGTACTGGCAAACATAGTAACAACATTTGAATAAAGTGAAGTTGGTTGGCACCCCTCTCATTTACCAAAGCCCCACAGTGAGATCACACTCACACCAGCGACCGGCCTCAAGGGTCCGTGCAGTGAAGCCTGTGGAAACTGGTGGCATTTCTCTTGAATGACATTTGACAAACCCTGCGGCTTGTTGAACAATTTCAAACTGAGGTTGTTTTTTTTGTCTTCATTAAAAACAACTCTTACCCTTGAATGGGCATAATTGACTATTGCCAAGATAAAATACAACAAACATTGTTTTACAATGACTTTTAGTTATTATTTTGTTACATATTTGTGTTACTAACAAATGCAAAAACAAGAACATTCACTCTTACACATGATTAGGCTTTGTTTTAGTTAGTAATTGGGTGATATAGTGTAACCATTTTCTAAAATATAGCTGTCTCTTTGCAAATCAAATTTGAGATTAAACAACAGCTCAACAGATTAAAATGCAATCCTGTATGAGAGGAACCTATGAGTTGCTTCCCTGTAATATAAACTCTGCTTGATGTTTTTTATTATTTTTTATCTTGTTTTCTAGCTGTTGTTTATTTGTGCACATTTAATTTACACTTGACTATCTTTGCAAAAATACTTCTGAGTCACACAGACTGAATTTTTGACAAAATATGTCCTAAATGGATTTTAGGTCAGTGAATTGAATCCCATCAGATCGTTCAAAATGAACAAATATCGACTATGAATTGGATCAGCAAATACATATTATGATATGAATGGAACTGTCATTAAAAAATCAATTACTTTACTGCACTAATACAGGTAAATGCAGTTGAGAATAAATCTTGACTGTAAATAAGAAGGTGGCCAAGGCTTTGTTGAAATAATATTTAATTGATTATTGCACTAAAGAACTTGATAAATGCAGGAAATGCACCTCCTTCGTTTTCATTTCTTCTTCTTTTCTACTAATTTTAGCTCGTACATCTTCATCCTCACTTGCAATCTTCCTCTTGAACAATTTTCCTTGCATGGTTCTTTTTTAATGACTTTTTCCAAATATAATTTTTTTTTTCTTTTCTGTATATTTCCCTTCTAACCATTGCATTAGGTTTCATCTTGAACTATCAAACACATTAGTGTTCAGAAACCACACAGATGCTAAAAATTATTAGATAAAGGGCTGTCTGGTTCACAGTTTTTGCGGCGTTGAGCAATTTCGGCCCGCTGCTCTGCTTTTTTTAATGTGTTAAAAGCAGTAAGGAGCAGACACAGCTGATGTTCCAGCTGGTACTGCATACTCCCACCAGACCCCACCACCGGCCACTTTACACCTTGCAAGTACTGCGTTGGACCTTCTTTTGTCTTCAGAATCCTCTGTGGCATGGATTCAACAAGGTACTGGAAACTTCCTCTGAGTTGTGTCCATATTGACATGATAGCATCACACAGTTGCTGCAGATTTGTCGACTGCACATCCATGATGCCAGACCAGCCTGTCTGGCACAACAACCATCCACGTTCAAAGTCACTTGAATCTCCTTCCGTGTCTGTACCGATGCTTGGTTATATCTGCAGCAGATCGTCTTGACCACATCTACATTTCTAAATGCATTGAGTTGCTGCCATGTGATTGGCTGATTAGAAATTTGCGTTAACGAGCAGATGGACAAGTGTACCAAATAAAGTGGCCAGTGAGTGCATGTACATATATCTCTTTTTTTGGTCTTCTTTAGTACTTTTGTTTTGTTTGAAATAAAACAATTCCAAATTTGGAAATTGTCTATTCTTTTATGATCATATCAAATATGAAGCCATTTACTTTTACCTCCTTAAAACTTTGAGAGCTGATGACTTTATATTTTAGGCTGAAAGATTCTATTAAAAGTTTGTTTTACCAATTCCGTTGAAACTGGGCTTTTCCACTTGTACCTGTGTTTTCATGTGGCTGCAACAGGTAGTAACATATTAAGAAAATGACTGAGAAGCAAGATTTCCTCAGCATTTTTTTTTTATAAACTGTGCCATTATTTTCCCTTTTTTCATTATTTATGTTTAAGGAAATCTTTTTAACCAAATTCAGCTGATTCAGCATTTAGCATTTAGCCAACTGTTTTGGCAGTTTTTTCCTGCTGGTTTCTGCAGGAATTAGATAAACTAACTTCAATGTTTCTCAAATTTTTCATTTGATCAATTGCCTTTATAATTATGCAGTACAATATAATTATTTAGCAATTATACCAGCCTTTGTATTTGTGTAGAGCTTGAGTACATTTCAGTATGTCTGTCATTCCACATCAACAGTCAGCATTCAAAAGTGCACTTTAGCAAAAGCTGCTTTTTTTTTTTTTGTTTTCCAAAGGTCACATGCTGTGTTAAATGCTATTTAATCTAATTGTAACAATATTTGAAGCCTTCTTTCTAATTTTTTGTTAACTTCAATTTGTCTTCAGCTTCTGTGGAAACAAACAAGTCTTAAACATAAACATTTCCTTAATCCTTAAATGCATGTGTAAACAATGGCTATTAAACTGCTGGATTTATTTTAACAGAGGTAAAAATGTCATAAAAGAAAATCTGATATGAACCAAAGACAAATTATCAAAACAAAAAAAGCCAGAAATGATAATCAAAAAAACAAAAACAGAAGAGAAACAAGGTCATTTATAAATAAAATGTAAGATGTTTCAATGTAAGAAAATAAAACAAAAAAATAGCCCCACTTCAGTATTATCCAACGTTCTCAGATGATCTCCCACATCATGTACCGTTCTTCATTTTTCAGTTATACATATGAGACATATAGACACATGAGCGGCTTTATTTTTTTAAGCAAAGCTCAATTTTCTAACTGTGATTGCAGCATCCCACTGACAGGCATTTCCATTATCACATTTGTTAACTATGTTCTGTAGCAGTACTTAAGATAAAGAAATAATAACTGAACAACACATTGACTTACATCAGATTGATCCAGTGGTAGAGATGCTCTGGGAGAGACAATTCTGATGAAGCTAGTCCTGAATGATTCAGAGCGATACTGAACCTTAAGCTGCGGCTGAACGCTGGGCCTCTGCTGTAGAGTGCACAGCACGTCCGGTCTTCTCCATACAATCAAGTTGCAGAGGAGAGGTCAGTGGGGTTTTAACGGGTACATTTACAAAACTCACACTCAAACATTCAAGTTTTGATTGTGTTGATTTTTTAAATATATAAGTTTTAGAAACATATTTGTTTTTAAAACTAGGAGACTTAACCTTTAGACTTAACCATAAAAAGTTAACTTTTTTTGTGATATTGCAGAAAATGTGTGAGTCATTTTAGGAGACACTAGTAAAAATGGTTTCTTTGCTCTCAAATGCCACTTCAGTCATCTTGTGATCTAGTTTAAAAGTGTTCCCAGTGGTTTTTTAATTATGATTATTCAGTTTTTAGGAAAAATCAAAAAACCTGTGTTGTCTTCTAGGACATAGATTCTGCAGAGCGGCAGCAGTTCATCAGAAATTTGCCTCTGTGTCATAAGCAGGACTGCTGGCGCAGAGTAAGCCTACCCTCATTTCCCATCATTTGACTCTCTTCTGCTAGCTTACAGTCCCTCACAACCCCAACCTAACATTACAGGTGCAAAAAAAATGGTCCACCATATTGGAGCTATCCAGTTGTACAGTTTGGAGCCAGATGCCAGCTAGGACAAGGAAAACAAAGAAGTACATGGATCTATTTGTCTGCAAGATGAATCAGAATGGAGTGGAGCAGGGAGCTTGTGCCCTGCCGATTGTTGCACATAAGTCACCGCTACAGGCTATTACCAATGGCATTTTCTCGTCTGCTCCTGGCTCATCATAATTTAAACAAAGAAATAAGCAGAAATTTAGTTTTAAGTTTGATTTTCTTTATATATGTCCTCCATCATTAGAAAAATGCTACAAGAGCGAGTTCAAAACATCATAAACACAATTTTCATTGGAGTGGGTTTTTCAACTATAGCAGATTATAAAACAACTTTGCAAAAGATGATAACGTTGTGTTTTATATTTTGGGGGTGTTTGGATCATTGAGCCACCTTTAAACTCAGGTGATTTCAGAAATGTAACAGTCCTGTCAATCCTATAAGACTAAGCAAGACTGAAGGACTATGAGAGGCACCACCTACCAACCAATGATTGGAAAAGAAAACCTGCAGTCAGCTTGTTCAATTGATTAAGTCAAGATTTCAAAGCTTTGCTTCTTTCACTAGCTTCTCGTAAACATGTATTTATAAAAAGTGATGTGTCAGGTCTTGCCCCAAGCCAAACTCATAAAACCCCCATGTGCCACTGGCCACATTCAAATGATTTTAAAAGTCTTGGCTTGTGGAGATTTTTTCTGAATTTAATACTTTCTGGGCTGCAAAGCTTGCAGCTCTTTTCTTAAATACTCTGAGTGATTATGGAAAATAAATCTATTGCTGCCCATGCTCGTGGTGAGTGCTGGGGCCAAAACATGGAAGCATTAGAGAAGAAGAAACTGATAAGTTATACCCTCCAATCATTCACCACATCATTCATTTTCTCCTCCAGGCAACTTCACCTTCCACGAGTTATAATTCCGTTTTCAGTTAATTTACCATTACTTTCTAACCGATAGGGGAAGCAGACAAAAATGCCTGCTTGAAAACTAAATAACCTGCATTTGTCAATCATGTTACGTTTACAAGTTATTTTGGTACTTTGTCAAAGGTGGGAATTTAAGCAAAGAAAACTGCATACATTTACAGAAATTAAGCCATATTCATGCACAACAACAGGAATCGAACATTTCCCTGTAAGGTACAGGAACAGAAAAAAGGCAATTGTCGGGTTTGGAGTGGCAAACAAAAATCCTGCTAAGAAATCATATAACAACAATTTCATAGAATTGTAACCAGAGTGAACATATTACACTATAAATTTAAATTAAAAAACTTACTAAATTAGAAAGGATATATTTTACCTATCAGAACAGAAGAAAAACTTAAGTGAGATATCAAGCAGTTAAAACATTTTCAATTTGAATGGAATCAAATGGGAAGAACAAATCATACTTCTGGCAATGAGTTTACTACTATTGGTGTATGCTGCGGGACGCACAGCACATGTGTGGCTGTGTCGTTTTTGTGTGGACTTTGCATGTTCTACTTATGCATGTGTGAGATTAATCTGGGCACTCCAGGTTCCTCCCTCTGTCCAAAGACATGCTTCTTAGGTTAAATTGTGATTATAATAGTCCCTTAAGCATGTGAAGTTGTCTGTCTGGTGAGGCAAACTGTTCAGACCGTACCCCACCGTCATCCAACATTATCACAAGATTCTTTTAAAAATAATGTAGGTGAGTAAACTGATGATGTTTGGATTTCCTTTCAAATAATTTTGGACCCATTTATCATGTTAGTTTTAAAGTAGGCTCTGGCATGTGCATGCAAAAGATTAAATTTGTGTCGTTTCAAAAGATTTAATAAAATCAGGATTGCGTGGGGATAAAGGCCAAGTTTAAAAAAAACCACTGGAAAGATTTTATGTAAATTCCATAAGAAGCTCCGGTGCTGAGGACAGGACAGACACCTCTTTAAATGTGAATGTTAGGTAGTATATTCAAGGCAGGTGTGACTGCCTCTAGGAGAACCTAGGGAGAACGGGGCATCCAGGGAGGAAGCCACAGCTGACCTGTGTAGAGCAAATCACATTAAACACAAAAACCAAAAAAGAAAGAATGAAAACCATAAACACTGAGTACTAGATTAAATAATGATTCATTAATTTTCCAAAAACCGCTTTATCCCTTTTGGGGTCCACGGGGCTGCCGGGGCCATAACCTGGCTACTTATGGGCAAAGGCAGGGGACAACCCCTGGACTGGTTGCCAGTCTGTCGGCAGGGGCCACAGTCACACACTCATGCACACTCACATCCACACCTAGGGGACAATTTAGAGTAACCATGACACCTATGAGCATGTTTTTTGGACAGTGAGAGGAAGCCGGATCCCCGGAGAAAACCCACACATGCACGGGGAGAACATACAAACTCCACACAGAAAGGTCCCCCATCGGTGACACTGTCCCCCCAGCGAGGACTTGAACCAGGAACCTTCTAGCTGTGAGGCAAGAGCGCTAACCACTGCACAACCGTGCAGTCTTAAGATAATTATATCATTATAAAAAAAAAAATGTCCTTGTTGAAAAGAGAGCTCCAACAAGAATTTTTATTATCATTTTTTTATAACAATTATATAAAAAAAAAAAATCCTTGTTGGAGCTTCTTTTTTCAGGATTTTGCCTTTGGCTTCAAGAAAACCTGGAAGCACCCATGCATGCAGGCACATGCAAGCCCACTCTCCTATAAGCAATACAGAGGCATTAATAGATTGTTTTGTAAAGCAAACTTTTCCACATGTTTCAAAAATACATACAGTCTGGAAGCGTCGAACGACGCGTAGTTCTGTAGAAGCTGAAAAGGCTTCTACAGAAATAAAAAACTTCTCTGACTTCTGACTTTACAAAGTAGTAAACTTTACTTAGAGTAAATTCAGACTTTTAGATCTTGAACAATTCTGCTTGACTTAGTTTTATCCATTATTTACATACTAAAAGAAAACTGAAAATCAAGAAACTCTGAGTTTTAACTCAAATTGAATTCTGCTGGATCTAAGCTTTGCAAGACCAGTCTAATTTTAAAGCAATTACCTCCTATCTTTAAATCTAAAGTGCAAGTCCCATTGAGCCATTATATTAACTTGACCCTGCACCAAAGCACCTGAGACCTCCCTTAAGTAAATAGGGTCATTATACGTTTGCACTTTTGTTAACAGTGTTTTCATCAGGACCAAGGGGAAAAACTGTATATTACAAATGCTTCTCTTGAGGTCTTGATTATCTTGAAGACCATCTCTGAGATGTTGGTGAGGTTTCAACATAAAAGACATTTAACCTGCATGGTGCTTTTATACTTTTGCACATTAGGCAGATTGAAACCCTATGTATTTCATCATGGAAACGTACATTGACATTGATCGTCAGGTCTAAAAACAACACAGAACTTTCTGCAATATAAACAGTACTCCATGGACGTTTTTTTTTGAGTCATAATTCAAAGCAATTGACAATTCAATTTGCACGCCATTTGAAAATACTTTTTGCAATTTAGAATTCAAACATGAAAAATTATAATTCAATCTTATAAATTTAAAAATAAAAATAAATCGTCGTGGGTTTTTGATACCATAATTCAAACGAATTTGCATTTTGCAAATTTACAATTTAATGTTGAAATTGAGCCTTTTATTATTTGAAAATGCAGTATCCAATTTACTGTGCAATACTAAAATTACATTTCAATACAGGGTTTGCTTTACATAAAGTTTAAAATAACCTAAAATCGAATGCATTTTAATTTGCTAGGGGGTTTTTGTAGCAAAGTTCATGCGCCCCCTGGTGTAATGCCTTTTCATTTGCACGGCAACGTGCTTTATCAGTTCATTTGAATTGCAAAATATATTTTCCAACTGCATAATAAAAATTGCAAATTGAATGGGCCAATTGAGAATTGCTTATTACTTTGGATTATGACTTAAAAAAACTTTCCATATTAAGAAAGCTGTTAAAGACAATAGTTCATTCTGTATGTCTGTGTATGGATTCTAGCTTGAAAAAGTAAAAATTCAACGTTGAATGCAGGTCTATATGGTTTTTTTAACTTTTGTTTTTTTAAATAGTTCGTCATTGCAGATAAAAAGTGTTTAAAATTCTGTGATATTAAGGTAAATGTATTCAAGATATTTATTATAAAATGGTATTCTTTATCTTGATCATTTTTTTACCCAGGATATATGGAAAGAATGAGCTGTCTAATTAATAAAACATGCTGGTAAAACATAAAATCAGTTAGTTTTGACTTTGTATTTTTCCACATATTAAATATATAGTAAAAATGCTTCCTCTGATGAAGGAGGCTAGAATCAACCCATTCTGTCTTTCTGTCTTGGACCGTTATAATCATTTCAGATCTTTGTAAAACCAGCAGGTTAGGTAATTAAATTATTCAGGATTAAGCTGCAAGTAGGCTAATGAGAACCAGGAAACAAGCTGATTTCAGCCAAAACAGATTTTTTTAAATTACTGCTTTCTTAGGTTTTCGTGTCTTTTTGTTGTTTGTAAGCTTTGATGTTTGATATAGCCTACAGAACTTTATAAACCCAGAGGTTCACCAGTCATGTCTTCTTCCCTTCACACTTTTAGTAAACCATCACAGCAGGATATCATACTAACCCCCTGAAACAAAAGTACCAAAATGGATGGAAACTGTGAAAAAATGGAAAAACTTTAAAAAGTAAGCTGAAGACCCAATTCAATTAAATTAGCTTGAACTAACTACCTAACCATGCTTTTTTCCAAGTAAATTGGTTTTAAGTTGTCATTTTATTTTGTTCTGCAAGGTCTTCACTTTCCTTAAGCCGCACTGATGGGTGGATACAGGCTGTCTGCAAGTGATAAATGGACTAAAATAGTACGTCTGTTGCGTGCACTAAACAATGCTAACCTATTTGGGGCAAATAGACAGAATATTTTTGTAACAATTGAGTGTATGGCTGTCATCTTTACAAATGGTCACCATTTGGGGGTTTTTCTTGAAGGTAACGTACTTTTCCAAATGATGGAATCCATGCCAAACTTGGCGCTTGAACCACAAAATGTACTGAAAAATCCACTTAACCCTCTCCGCTAATTGGAAAAAATACTATTTCCATACAGACAGACCAAAAGACTGGTTCATTAACCGGTCTTCCAAATACCTGTGCCTTTAGGTCACTTGACACTTCCCTCCTAGTGTGTGTTTCCTCCCTCCTTACTTGGCACACCTATTTGCACTTACCTCATCTCTCTCTTCCTTTCTCATCTTAAGCCTTAAATAGGCATGTTATTATGGACACAGTGTATTTTAAAGTTTATTTATATAGCACTTTTCCGAGACAGCAGTCACAAAAGTGCTTTACAGAATAAGAATAAGATAACACTTAAAAATATGTAGAAAAAAAAAAAAAACAAAATAAAATACAGCACATTTAAAAGTACATACAATTATAAAATACAGTCAACCAGACAGAGGCCCACTCAGCGGGGCTGGAAAGCTTTGATTATAAAAATGGGTTTTGAGTTGTCTTTGAGAAACGTCAATAGAGTCCTAGTGAACGTAAAAAAGGTGGAGTTTTGTTTCACGTCTGGGTTGCCATCAGCAGTTTGTGCCCTGAGGATCTCAGCTTTTTAGGAGGGGGTGTAGGGCGGGATGAGGTTCTAGATGTACGAAGGGGCTTGACCACGAACGGCTCTACAGGTCAGGACTAAGATTTTGAAATAAATTCTAAAAATGAGAAACCCTGTGAAGAAACTTTGATTTTTAACTTTTTTGTTTTGTGTGAGTTCAAAAGCCGAGCAGCAAAAGTTCTGGACCAGCTGCAGATGGTTCAACTCCTTGTTTGAACAGGTGAAAAGACTTTTGGCAAAAGAGGGCATGTGGGAAAGATTCACGGTAAATGAATTTAAGGATTACTGAGAGAGCCAGTTTTATTTTTAGGTGAGTGTATGAGAGATAAAAAAGTTATTCTCCACAGCTACAGGTTAAATTTTATAATAGGTATTTTTGTGTTGAGATTTAGATTCATAAAAAATGATGCGAACAAAGGAGTATGAAACCAAAGGGTACTAATTAACAGAGAATCAGAACCAGCTTATTATGGTGATTGTAATCAGGAGGGCAATTATGTAGAAAATAATCAAATAAATAAGCAAAATACAACATTTTAACTACAGTTCAGTTAAAAATATTTAAAGTTTTATATAAATTTTGCTCTTCAGACCATAAAACAGACAACAACCTCATAACTTCCAGGTTGATGCCCTTCGTAAAAATAAAATATCTTTAAGTATGGTGCATTTCTTTTAAATGTTCATACAAAACAAATTCAGTGTGCAAAAATGGCAAATACAATTAATGACATCTTTAGTAGGACATTCTAACACTGTGTATGCTAGAAGTATAATTCACAATGACACAATTCCAACATAATCATCCTTATTTTGATTTTTTACATCTTTAAAAAATATTTGTTTATTCATAGTTAAAAAATATATTACAACAATATTCATATTGAATATTTTAAAGTTTGTTTAATACCATTGAGCTTCTGCATCAAGTAGCAACGTAATAATTTCTGTAATTTCTGCACAGCATGCTCATCTTCAAAAAAAGAAGTTCTCAGCTAGATGTCCACCACACAGCTCAGAGCTGTAGCTCTTATAGCATCAGAGATGACCTTTGCTCCCGATTCTCCAATGCCGTACCCTGCAAGCTAGAAATACAACTTTAATTAATATACAGGAGGGCAAGAATAATGAAGAAATGCGTGTTTAAAAAAATCGTACTTGATATATGCCAGCTGGTGGTTGCCCTTCAAAGCTGTTGCAATGAATATGGCTCCATCCATGCCTAGAGAGTTCTCCTGCAGACTGAAGATTTTTATTCATCATTATTCAAATGCTCATTTAAAAAGTGTATCTGGTGAAACAGCATGAATGTTTATGAAACATCCAGCTGCGTTGCAGAAAATGTAATTCTAAGCTAATGTGTCAATACTGGTACGTCTAAAAATATAGAAATATAGAGGATGAGGTTTGCAAGTAAAAAAATACAACAGGGACCTTCTTTACTGCTGGTTTCAAGTAATTTGCAATCACTGTTGATAAAGAACTGGAAACTTGAAACATCCCCCTATAGTTAAACATAATTAACAAATGTAAACAGAGCTAAGATTGTATTAGTTTCAAAGGGACTGATTATAGTTTACATTAAAATGGATAAATACTTACTTTAGGGACTTCAGGCTTCTGTTGCATTTTAAAGCATTGGCCAGTGCTTTGCTCCCTCCATCCCTATACTGTTTCCACGGAGACTGAAAAGCATGGAGGACAACAAGCTGAAGGTCAAATAAAAAAACAAAACACAACTTGTATTCAAACCAGATACTTTGAGAATGCCGGTTCTCTGTAGACTACTTCCAACAAAGGATTTAATTAAAAAAATACTTCTTAAATTAACTTATTCAAAGTTAGTACTTTGACAAACGCAAAAACAAAATTAATTAAATGAGATACAATGAAGTAAAGAAGGCTTAAACTAAGCAGTCAGTAAAACTTGCTTGCGATTCAACAGATTTTAAAGCTAGCAACTGTATAAACGATTATGTTACTGCATATCATCAAACTGTTTAAAAAAATAAGCAGTTCAACAACACCACGGTGAGCTTTGTCTCACTCTAATGTCTGCAGTGTTTGATTCTTCGTCAGAGCTTGTGCCAGGGCCACGGCTCCACCGGTCCCAGCCGAGACTCCCTGAAGGACTGAGCAGCATAAAAAATCAGAAACCGTGGGTAAAGTGGGTAAATTGAACAACAAATTACCCTTTTTTTTAATTAATAATTTAAGTTTCTTTGCATGTAATACCACAATCAACATAGTTTCCTTTATTTTATCTTCAAGGTCTTGAAAAAAAAAAATTGGATCTGTCATGGCAGAAAATTGTTTATGCCAACCATAACGTCTGCAGCGAAGGTGTTGACTTTCAGAGCTTCGGCAAGAAAAATGACACCTTCATTTCCAATTGCATTTCCTCTGCAGACTGAAGGAAAAAATGAAGACAAAGAACACCCAGACATGAGAAGAACAATAAGTAAACTCTGAAACTCCATAACTGAATTGCATTTTAGTGTTTTGCTGCAGTTCTAACTGTGGTGGCAGCCTGCAGCTGCTCACACTGATGCTGGTGTGCCCAATGTAATAGGTTAGTGGAGATCAATGCAATTAGAAAGTGGGGGAAATAAGGTGTATGTGGCCTTACTCTAGGAGCTTTATAGTGGCATTGGACATAAGTGCGTTGGCCAAACTTTAGTGGCTGTGGACTTGATGAAATTCCACTGGAGACTGTAGAGAGCAAACGACAACAAAAAGTCACTTCAGCATTTTATTCTTGAATAAATTGTGAATTCAAGCAGCGAGATTTAATCTAATGTTAGTCAAGCATCCCTGCTTCATACTTTAAAGCTACGTTCACACCGTGCATGTGATGCGCTTTCTTGAACATGCGTTAAGGCTTTAGTCCATGGTGTTCACGCTTGACAAACAGGGAAGGGCTTCTACTTCTTTTTCTACTGTTTACTAGTGCATATTTGCCACCTACAGTTGGAAGAGGTTTGGTGCGAAATCTGAAAGCGGTGGACATGTCGTAAATCGTGTTCCAGGCTCTTTCTTCTTCACAGCTCTAATTCCGATAAAGACTTGGTGTCATATAATTCTAGCCGGGAATAAACCACAATTATTAATTTCATCGCCATGATCAATTTTCAAACGGATGGCGAATGAAAAGGGACGCCATTCATACGTCACTACCAAATCCGAATCCCGGATAGATCAAAGTTAGACCTGGTTTAACTTTCATTCAAATTCAGGGGCTCTGAACACAGAATCTCAAAACACGCATTTACATAAATTTCATTGGAAGTGGCCGGTTTGAATGCACAAGGGCGTTGCGACCATAGCTTCAGGCGGAAATTTTTATTTTTTCATATTTATATATACACACGTGGACAAAATTGTTGGTACCCTCAGTTAAAGAAGGAAAAACCCACAATTCTCACTGAAATCACTTGAAACTTACAAAAGTAACAAAAAATAAAAATTTTTGAAAATTAAATAATCAAAATCAGCCATCACTTTTGAATTGCTGATTAACATAATTATTTAAAAAAAAAAACTAATGAAAACAAGGCCTGGACAAAAATGATGGTACCTCTATAAAAGATTGAAAAACTATTTGACCAGATTGACATGATGAACTCAGGTGTGTCCTTTAATTGACATCACAGGTGTTACCAAAACTCATAATCAGTCAGTCTGCCTATTTAAAGGGAGACAAGTAGTCACTCTGCTGTTTGGTGAAAAGGTGTGTACCACACTGAACATGGACAACAGAAGCAAAGGAGAGAATTGTCCCAGGGACATCCGAAAAACAATTATAGATAAACATCTAAAGGTAAGGCCTAGAAGACCATCTCTAAACAGCTTGAACTTCCTGTGGGACAACAGTGGCTCATATTATTCAGAAGTTCAAGACCCACGGGACAGTAGCCAACCTCTCTGGACGTGGCCGCAAGAGGAAAATTGATGACAAATTGAAGAGACGGATCGTTCGAATTGTATCCAAAGAGACCAGAACAACCTCCAAAAAAATTAAAGGTGAACTCCAAGGTACATCAGTGTCAGATCGCACCATTCGTCTTTGTTTGAGCCAAGTGGACTTCATGGGAGACGACCAAGGAGGACACCACTGCTGAAAACAATCCTAAAAAAGCCAGACTGGAATTTGCAAAAATGCATGTTGGACAAGCCCCAAAGCTTCTGGGAGACATGTCCTTTGGACAGATGAGACCAACTGGAGCTTTTTGGTAAGGCACATCAACTCTATGTTCATAGACCAAAAACCAAGCATACGAAGAAAAGAACACTGTCCCTACGGTGAAACATGGAGGAGGCTCAGTAATGTTTTGGGGCTGCTTTGCTGCATCTGACACAGGGTGGTCTTGAATGTGTGCAAGGTACAATGAAATCTGTAGACTATCAAGGCATTCTGGAGAGAAATGTGCTGCCTGTGTCAGAAAGCCTGGTCTCAGTCGCAGGTCATGGGTCTTCCAACAGGACAAACGATCCAAAACACACAGCCAAAAACACCCAAGAATGGCTGAGAGAAAGCGTTGGACTATTCTAAAGTGGCCTTCCATGAGCCCAGATCTGAATCCCATTGAACATCTGTGGAAGGAGCTGAAACATGCCATTTGGAGAAGACACCCATCAAACCTGAGACAACTGGAGCAGTTTGCTCATGAGGAGTGGGCCAAAATACCTGTTTGACAGCTGCAGAACGCTCATTGACAAATACAGAAATCGCTTCATTGCAGTGATTGCCTCAAAAGGTTGTGCAACAAAATATGAAGTTATGGGTACCATCATTTTTGTCCAGGCCTGTTTCATTAGTTTGTTTTTTTAAATAATTATGTTAATCAGCAATTCAAAAGTGACGGCTGATTTTGATTATTTAATTTTCAATAAATTGTTATTTATTGTTACTTTTGTAAGTTTCAAGTGATTTCAGTGAGAATGGTGGGTTTTTCCTTCTTTAACTGAGGGGTACCAACAATTTTGTCCACGTGTGTATTTATATATATTTATATATATGATATTTAAAAAAAAATGTTATCCTTTGTCGGAGTATTGATCTTCTCATTAATTTTTGTGTTGTTTTACAGCAAATCCAACTTACTGCAGAGAGGTGAGTCCTTGATTAAATTTTGATTGCAGCAGATATCGCCTGGACACCTTCGTCGTGTAATAAATTGGCCGTGAGACTGGGGTGAGGAAACACAAACATGAACAAATAATACAATCAATACAATCAATCTGCTGTAAAATCATCTAAAGCTGCCCACTTTAAGCTAGTCCCTTCCTTTCATTTAGTCATTTTGCAGGGATTCGATGATTTTTCACTGTTTTCTCCAACAGGAATAATTCCCTCCCTTTTTATGTGCTCAGTAAATAAAGGGAGCTGGATATTTTTCAAAAAGAGAAGAAATGCAGATTCGTGGCTCTTGTCCTCAGGTCTATTTCCAGAAAAAAAGAACACGTGTTACAGGCAGCTCAGTGGTCTTGATGAATAAAAGAAAATGGGGTTTGAATATGATAAGGGACATTAAACTGATCTTCTCACACTATTTGCTGTCCTAGTTTCCCATTGGACAGTCTCATGTCAGATTTGAATCCAGACAAAACACGAGTCACAGAAAGGCCACGTTTTGCATCAAGTCATAACAACCAGCTGGCTCCCTCGGGAGCTGAGTTTATTTCTTTTTTTATTTTTTTGGTTCAGTTTGATGAAGCAGCTGTTTGCTGAGTGTGAAGTGGGATGTGCTCAGCTCATGTGGAACACAAAATATTGTGCTTTTAAAATGTTATTAAAGATGCAAAACAAGTATGAAATTTACAGTCTTTACTTTAACTCTCTTTTTTTCTATAACGTGTTTAAAAGTTCTTGAAAAGAAATTAGTTTAAATTAGGAAACTATCCATGTTGAGTTCTGTAGGGTTCTATTATTTATCATTGCATTTTTATTGCAATAAAATTTGTAATTAAAAAGGGGTTTTTCCCTTTAGAAAACTTCTACTAGCATTTGTAGCATAACTAGGATAATATGCTCACAAATGTTGCAGCTTAACAACCTGCGTTTGAAGGCCAGCTGTCACAATGTGGCATAATGGTGAAAGGTTGAAATCGCTTTAAGTGTTAAAACCAACAAAACCAAAGTGTAAAACCTGCTGTCAAGCTACCGTGCAGAATCATCACAGAATAACGTTCACACTCTCAACTGGGCTTTTATTTTTTTAACGTATAAATGCACTCAAATGAACAAAGCAACTCACTCCAGATTTTGCAGAGAGTTGTTCTCCTGGAGGGCCTGGGCCATGTTCTTTGCACCTTCAATACCAATTGAGTTCTCTCTGAGACTGATGATACAAAAAGCATGCAAAAGAAAGTGATATTGATCACGGTGGGTTGTAATACCATTTGGCCACAAAGAGATTTTTCATTTTAATGCTTACTTCAAGGTCACTAGACCGTGGTTGAACCTGAGGGCTTTGGTCAGCGCCGTCATTCCTCTATTGCTGATAGAGTTACTTTGAAGTCTGAGGAAAAAAAGAAAAGTGGTCACAATTTGTCCATATTTTGGGAAAAAAAATGTGTCAGATTCACTGTAAAAGTATTACTGAATGACTTTTAAAGAGGCTGAACTCCATGATTGAAAAACAAAGATACTGACTGGAGTGAGAGCAGAGTTTGGTTGAGTTTCAAAGCTTTCTGCCAGAGCGACGGTTCCTTTGTCCCCCCAGCTGGTTAACTACAAAGACTGCAGAGGAAATAGTATACAGCAGAATAATATCATAAAAGAAAAGCCTGCTTATGGGCAACATTTATGCCAATGTAAAAGTACAGATGATGCTTTAACATTTAAATTGTAAACATTTCAACTGATTAAAAAATAAAGAAAGATAAAGAAAATAAATAAACTAGTTTGCATTTTTTTACTGTCCTTAATTGGAAAAGGAATATCTCATCTAGCAGATGATCTATTATTGATTTGTATTCTTTAATTAATACGGAGATGCATGAAACGCCAAGATTACTTTATTGTTTCTGCTGCTATTCCCAATTAAAGGCTCTAATCAAGAGGCATTGAGGACTTTACCATCCCTCCAACTGAACAAGTCAGAGAACTAAGAAAAATGATGTGTAAAAAGGGTTTGATCTTTTGTTAGAGTGATCTATTATTAGAATAAGTTAAAACTCATATTCTTGTCTTATGTCTAGTTGCTGTTCAAAGTATAATTGTAAATCTACTGCAGCAAAATTCTTTTGACACAACATGCCTTTTATTTTGAAAGGAACTTGTGTGTGCTACTCGTAAAAAAAAATAACACTGTTATGATCCATGTAAATTTTTAAAAAGCTACTTTATTAAAATTAATGACTTAATAGCTAAATGAAAATAAAACATCATATTTCTCTGAACAGTAAAATGTGACTTTGAGGCTCTTGTTGAGTTTTGTTTTGTAAGAAACTGGACAAAATGGTTCTCTTAGCGCTTACGATTTGCAGACCCCTGAACCTAAAGGAAGTATAGAAAGAGACAAAAGCTTACATGAGCTTTGTAAGAGTTTGGTTCGTCTTCAGTGCGTCTGCAATCTTTTGGCTCCATCTGTCCCAATTTTATTTTTCCTCACACTGAAACAGAAACATACTATTGAAATTTCAATTGAATGAAGTAATTTAATTAATAATAATTTAAAAAAAAAGATCAAACACTGCTCACTTTAGGGACACCAGCTTGCGATTGCACTGCAGAACCTCTGCCAGGCCTGAGCGCCCTCCTCCTCGATGCTGTTGTTCTGGAAGCTGAGTTATTAAAATAGTTAACCAGATGATTAAAATTCATGTTTGCTTTGGTGTGAACAACACTCACTTAATTGATGTCAGGACTTGATTCATTTTTAGAGCCTCTCCCCAAGAACTTTGCACCTTTGGATCCATGTTGTTGTTCCGGAGGCTAAATGAATAAAGGGAGTCAAAAATAAAGTCTTATAATGCGGATGTGAACAAACAGAATGAATATGGAGTAAAAAGCACACGAGTTATTAACTCAAATTCTTCAGAAAGAAGAGGTCTCACTTCAGATACGTAATGTGCGATTCACCAGAAGAGCTCGACTCAGAGCTTTGGCTCCCTTGTTTGCTGATTGCATTGTCTGCCAAACTGAAGGATAGAATAAAGAAGTAGAGTTTAAACGGAACAAAGTGATCTGATCAGTCATTGTAGCTACAATGCAAAAATCAACCTGATATTGATTGCAGCAAACAGAGCAGCAAGAATAATTGCTTCCTTTTTAATTTTTAATGGATAGAAATAAAAAATGTTCTATTTGAAGCTTTAAGTTAAAGCAAACTTACCCTTATTTTTTCTATATGACAATCCTTTGCACTGAGCAGGCTTCCCAGCAGTTCCATGACGTCATCTTTGAAGTTGTTATTCTCTAACCTGCAGAAGGGCCCAGTTTTATTATCAAGCAATGAGGTATCATTTACTTTAATTCAGCGCATTGAAGGGCTGACCTGAGGTGACTGCAATACAGCAGTTGTGGGAGCAAGCTTTTCACTGTTGAGTAGTTTAGGAGAGCCGGTTTAGGTTGGTCTGTTCGCTGCATTCTGGAGGACACATGCAGCAGGAAGCCCAGGACACACAATGAGGGCCGAGTCAACTTTCCAACCAAGCTTTTCTGCCGTAAATCCTCCTCGACACTCCGCAGCAGCTCGGTGTGTTGCAGCTCATGTAAGCAAATAAGCCAAGTTGACTGTGCGCAGAGAAAACCACAGCCTCCCCACTGGACAGGAGGCTTTGCAAAAAACCCCGCTGCCCACACCTTTTGGTTTTGCCATCATCTTTTCCTGCTGCTAGAAGCCCTGCAACAGCTTCAGTGCTGTGGGGCAGAGCAGGCCGGTCAAGAATCGCACAAAAAACATCCAAGTGACCATCCTCAGCCTGTTTGTGAGTGCTGAAAGGCACTTCGGAAATGGTTCTGAAAGCCGATTTTTGGCCAGGACATGGTGCTTTCTGAGAACAGGTCGAAAATGGCTCTCTTGGAGGAAATGTGGTAAAATGTGGCTGCAAAAAACTCTTGCAGAGTCAGATGAGTGAATCGATATGTTGTGTGGATGGTGGATTCCAACCGAATGAGGACTCCAACACCAAGACTGCTTTGAGTTGACTGTAAATCTATCCCATAAGCCTTGAGGTCCTGCTCACTGAAGTTGTATTTATGCTTCAAGAGTCCATAGAATGCCAGGCGCCCAAGATTCCCCAGTAGTTTACGGTTGCTCCCATGAAACTGCTCTGTTTTTATGGGTTCCCTGCCTCTTGGCTCCCCTAATTCTGCTTTCATGAAGCAAAAAATTGGCATATAAGCCAGTGCAAGTCCTGGGAAGGCTCTCATGTGTTCCACTCTGTAAAATGTACAGCAAAGTGTCAGCCGTCATCCAGCAAACGCATGGTATGTAGCACATCACCATCAGATCCTATGAGCTGTAAGTGGGGCCCATATTTTGCTGGCATAGTCCTTCTCCGAAAGTGGTGGTTAAGGAAGGTTTGGATGTCATCGGGACTGAATCCTGGAATTTCAGACACTCTGTCGACCAAGCCTCCGGGATGAGCGAAGCCACTCCTGGTCTGGACGTCACCCCACACTGCCACTTCTGGGAGCAGATTCCCTCGAAATGATGTTGGTTATCAAGTCATCGATGGACACTTCTTTCTTTGGGTCATTGCAGGGAACAGCATCAGAGAAATTTAACCTGCATTGGAATTCATCCAACCATCAAAGATGAGGAGAGTGCGACAGGGGCTTGAGAGAACCAAACTTGGATCTGCTAAATAAGGAAAGGCCATTTTGACCAGCTTCTCAGCAGACAGCTTTTCCAGCATGTTCAGCTCACTGAACGTAAAAGGTAAGACAAAGTGGAAATCTGAACAAACAGCACTTGGCTCCATGTCTGATGAAGTGTCGTACCCAGGTTGTCTTGCCAATGCCGCTCACCCCAACAGTGAGGGAGACTCGAGGAGGCAAGCTGACCCGTGTCAGGGGCTCGAACAGTTTTGCCAACCCTAACTGTCTGAGATGATTGATTTTTCTTCCTCGAGTTACTCCCACCTGCATCAGGTCATGTTCTTTTTGTTGAGGTCAGAAAGTCCCATCAACCAGCAGCAGAGTTCTTGAAACACATGTTCAGCTTGGAGCATGTGACTGAATCTCTTTCTCTGTAATGTTCATACTGTTGCAACAAAACCCTCCTTGTGTCCTTCTGACCATGAAATCTGCAGAAAGAAACCAAGACTAGTAACAAAAAATAAGTTATTTTTTCATTTCCAAAAAAAATATTGTAAAGGCTAAAAAGTAGCATTGTGTCATCTACATATTTCCTTTCACCCGTAAAACCAACAATAACATAATCATCTGTTGAGTGCGTTATCAAATTTTGCTTTTTTCAAACAATTCACAGCAAAAACTTTCCACTCACCATAGTTTAAGGTGAGCTGGGAGACCGGAGAATTGAGCTCATTATAAAGCCTGAAGTGCATCAGATCCTTGGCTTTCTTTACTGGCAATAACAGTAGTGAGCATGATAACCTGGTCCTTTAGCTGGCCTGCTTCCCTTGATGGTGGTCTCTTCAGCTAAAGTGAGCACATCCACCTTTTTCAGGTGGGTCAAGATTTCCTCCAGAAAGGATTTGGTTAGAAAGCTTTGTAGCTGGTTTTGGTGTTTTTGGACCCAGCCCAGATCTGAATAAAAAGCAAACACAAAAAGATACCAAGAATTTATATTCTAGAACAACATAAACGGAAAAAAAATACTAATCAAGAGGGAGAAGGCCAGAGAAGAGATGCTGATTAGAGAACCAAGAAACACTTGAAAGCAAAGACAAATGTGTCCTTAAAAGCATCAGAAGAATGGGCGTTGTCTTTGTGTTTAGAGTGTGTTATTTTTGTTATAGTGCAATGAAAAGCTCTGAAAGGGGAAAGAAGAGACCCACTAAAGAATCTTACCCTCTGATCTTGCTTGTAAAGAGGCAGAGGAGGACGTGGACTGCAGGTCAATGTAGCAGTCGTTTTGCCGGTAATTCGCCTTGCTTCGGTCCAGGATAGAATCATAATGTTTCCTCTCCATGAGAAAGCTTGATGCATTCAGCCCTTAAGTCTCCATGTTTCTGTCTACATGAGAAAAAGTACAAGCACCCAAACTACTTTAATCGTTTTAAAAACCAACTGTAAAGTCTTTAAGGCTTTATAGATTTACGAATTACTTGCTTTTTTAAAGAAAAGTGTCTGTACAGAATAGAATGTCTGTGGTTTATAAAAACTGTAAGAAATAAAAAAAAATTTCCAAGGAATGTGAATTTTTGCTTAGACTTCTATCTGGATTTTTTTTTTTTTATGAATCCATTGAAAATCGCTTTTCACTCTTTTTAAAGGCAGTGGATGCTTTCAGCTTACAAAAGCACCTCACAACAAAGCACATTTCTGACAAAAAGACTCAAATTTGAAGCTGTCAGAAGGGTCCAGGCCCTCGACTCAGGCTTGAAACCTTGTGATATTTTTAAAGCTTATTATCACATCTATAGATCACATTTAGATATATAACCTTCCTGCCACTGTAACTACTTTTAAAACCAAGAAAAAAATGAACATATTCATTACAGTAGTGGTAATTACTGAGAATCTTACTACAAGTGAAAAATGTGAGATTTGCTTTATCAGAAAACTGAATCTACCACAATTTATAATTGATTGAGTTCAATTTTAAGAACAATACTACTAAAAATAAAATAAAATAAAATAGTCTAGTGAAAATAGAATTTGGTCATCCAAAGAATGAGTCAAATAAGAGTAATAAGAAACTAGTAAATGGCGATACCGGAGGGTCATGAGTAACAATCTCATTGTAAAATCTGAAGTTTATTGAATTTATCCAAAAAGAAGGGAAAAAAAATCAAGGAGAAATTCTTGTAGTTAACTCTTTAAAAAGAACATGTAATTCACATCTTCCTTTGAATCAAGTTGAGGCATGCATGAATATAAAAGGGGGGGGGGGAAGGCCAGTCAAGCCCATCCCTCCAGTTTTTACATGTAATATTTACTCTAGATAAGAGGGACGACCATGATTGCTACTAAAAATAAATAAATAATATTTAAAAAACCCATTAAAACCCTTTGTTAATACCTTTTTTTTGGCAAGATCCTCTTGACAACAATTCTGCACTTAATCTTGGTAGAGAATCTTTAAATAATGCCATCTCAGTGTGGCTTTAAAACGTGAAAACATTCACTTAGTGTATTGTTTCCACACTGCTATTTGTTTTGGTGCACTAAAATGTATGATATAAAGCCCAATACTAGTTATTTTATTCATGTGCACAACCTAGAAGTGACTTGGTTTAAAGTTCAACGAGAAGAACAGGAAATAAAAAATGACTTCCTGTGTGGTTAGGCTGCTCATCACGAATTTTCACCAATAGGAAACTCATCTGACATGTCAGACTTCACGTCTGTCATAAGGCCTAGTCTAAACAGCAAAGTTTGACAGGTTATCAGAAGTTCTTAATACATATGTGGGTGAAACTTATTTTTCTGCTGTAAAAAAATAGCAGAACCATCTATGCTCGATGAAGTATACACTTTTTCAGATAATACATCTAAAACCTAAAGCCCTATGGCAAATGTAACACAAAAACTCACCATGGGTCTCTTGAAGGGAGTTGTGATGTCAGTTGCAAAACAGCAAACTAAGAGCTGCAGCTCTTCACACTTGTGTAGAAAACAAAGAAAATGTGAACACCGTAGCTCATCAACAGGCATCCTGTTCAGGACTTACAAACAAATGAACAAGTACTGAAAGAGCTGTAGCTTAAGTCATCACCGCTGCTAGAGCCAGTTTCATTCTGCAGCATCTTCCTTCCTGTGCTGCGGTTAGCTTGTTGGAACAAAAAAAGTGTTTTGCAGGCAATGCAAAAAAAAAAAAAAAATCAGGACTGTCTTAAGTGACAGATGTCTGGTTGCTCATTCAATAATCACGAAATAATGAAAAACTTATAAAGAGTTTAATTTGTACATGTGCAGCACAGTCAGATAAAAAAACAACAACTGAATTCTGTTTGGAAGAGATGTACACACTTTTAGAATGTATTTATCATCAGTGGTTTATGGTCATTAACTCATTGTTGCCAACCAAATCAACAAGAGTGTATCTGAACCTACTATAAATCTACAACATGTGCAAGGTCTAGTTTTTGTAGATACTCCGGAACTATTAATCCTGATCTGTATGTCAACAGAAAAAAGGAAAACATTGATATTTTTTTTGGAAGAATCTGGCTGTTACATAGTTTGTTTGGCTTTTCAGAATTAAGCAGTGTTTGCAGGGTGAACATTTATCTTCATCTAAGCAGTACATTTTGGTAGATTTTATAATCAATGGCCCCACTTTTTAAATTTTTTACACATATTTTTATTGGTCCTGTCAATTGATTAAAAAAATCTGATTAATCAGACTTTTAGGTTGTGATGAATCATTATTAATCACAATGTGTTATTGGGTAAATTTTATATGACAATATGAGACTTTTGAACAAAAAAAAAGGCCAGAGAGAACATTTTTCCTTCATTTTTATTGTCTGAAATGTGTTTGAATTGGTTAAGTGTTAAATCAATATACCAGAAATGTAATTTGTGTGCACAAAACACATCAACAGTAAGATAAGCAGAACTCCAAAGAACTGTAAAGAGTTTATGTCTTCAATATTACTCCAAGAAAACGAAGATGCTGAAATACAGCCATAAGAAACAAACATTGTGTTTCTGCACTTTAAAATGGTCCAGGTGAATACTAAACATCTGATTGGCTGCTGGGTGTTCATGCACATCTAAAAAAGAAGTTCTGGTCACATAGCCCAAATGTTCTATATCACTGTGCACGCTTCTTTAAAAACAAACATTTTGCTTCAGTCTTCTGGACAAAAACAGGTGGTAAGAGGGGGACTTGATGGTGGGGAACTGATGCTTTACTGAACCTATCGTTACGATCAGCATATATATCGTCTTGCTTTGCCGCTGCAGGTCGAGGTCTGCTGGCCAGCGACACATTTCTCATGTTACAATGGGCTGCACCACCAATCAAATAGTCGGTTTTTTGTGAGAAAGTGATCTAAACTGAAAAAAATAACAAGAATAAATAGTAAAAATCGACTGCATATTTATTTTCTTTGTAAGTGACCAGGTTATCGCCAGGGATAGTGTCATACAAAAGTGTGCTTTTTCAGAAATTAACACACGTCGCAGAAGCAGTTTGATGCAAAGCGGAAAACGGTCGCTTCTGACTTGTAATTGATCTGTTATAAATTATAAACGCTTTTTTTTCCTATTAATCCCATGCGTTAACTTTGACAGCCCTAATTTTTATGCAACATCTCCAATAGAAAAATCAAGAATAGAAATAAATCTCTTGTCCTTAGAAAAAGAGAAGTCAAAGGGAGTAAAACTGGTCACAATTTCTCAAAAAACCCAACTTTTTGCAAGTTTGAACAATTGAGTTAAAAACTTCACAATTGAAGTCATTTAAAAGGAAGAAAAACTAAGTTTTGTGTACCTCATCCGATGAGAAAATCAACAAGATCTTACATTAGCTCATAAAATACCATGCAGTAAAACACACATAAGAGGTTTTCACATCTCTAACACAAACATAAAATAGCTCTGAATACAAAACGATCATTTATCTCCAAAAACTAACATTTAAGAAATTACTTGATTAGTCTTGCATATCTTTTTCTTTTAGACAATGTAAACAGTTTGCTTAAACAAGCACAAAAAAGTGGTTAAAAAACACAAGTTGGCAACACTTCAGGATAATTGGAACTTCTAAGTTTGACTGTTTTAATAATGGACTGTAGCAGAATATAGCAGGATAATCAGGCAGGGCTGAGTTTTAAAGAATACATTTGGAACCTAAAATTGCCTTTATAACAAATCCTCACAATACTCAAATACTTCAGTAACAACTAAGCTTCCCGCTGATCAAATTTTAAGGCATTTTTGAAAGCCAGAACAGAACAATTGTGATTTAAGATTCAGAAAAAAAACTTCCCTTATATTTTTTCTCTAACAAGCAACTATCAGGACAGCTGAAATCAGTATTTAAGTGTAATCTTGGATCGTGTGATGTGATGATACTGGAACCACTTGACAACTGTTAATAAACTATTAGAAGTCACTTTCACACAGCCTCCAATGACAGAAAAAGACGCTTGTGACGTGTTCACTTCAGAACAGCCTCAAAATGATTTGTTGATACTTCAAACGAAGCCTCTGATGTCCCCTCCTTCCTCTCCATGAAGCCTCTGTACACAAGGCCTCCAGGAGCAAACTGACTGATTCAAAGCCTGGATCATCGATCAGACAGTCACTCTGCGTGTTCACTCAGCTCCATGGTGGAGTAGTCCAGAGGACGCCTGAAAATACAAATAAATAAACAGCAACATTTAAAACAACTTCATATGAATTTTCAAGAGATTGTGGAAAGAATTTTTGCAAACCCCAACAGATAAATACAACAATATTGATATGGATAAATCCTCCTGTGTTCAACTACTACTTTGCTGTATAGTTCAATGAGAGTTTCAGCCACTTCCTCAACAAATAGATCAACTTTCAAAACTCTCAACACATTGACCTGCAGTGAAACTTGTGAATAAACCATTCACAGCAGACAGGAGAAGCAAGATGACTTAAAACCACACATAAAACAGTTTTCTATGAAATCCCACAACAATGCTACATTTATAACCACATGGTTTGTTCAAAGGTTAAACCTTGAAAACAATAATATTTAATGACTTGGTTAGTATGTCACTTGCTTTGAAATTTTCATATAAGAGGACAACATATTAACTGCATTTAAAAGAAAAAGAACAAGGTTACTACTAAAGATACTACTTTTCAAACTGATCACAAAATAAACGAAATAAATCAAAAAGTGCTCACCACTTCCTGTAGAAATATGTAAACAGGGGCGCCTCCTAGTCCCAGCAGCAGAGGCACTGCTACAATCAGTCCTATCTGCCACCCCAGGGCCTGAGGCTATGTGCAAAACAAAGATGCACTTTAGTAATAATCATTTAAATACAACAGCAATTAAACCAAACAAAGAGAATATCCAGCTTAATGATTTAAACACTATTTTTACTTCTCAATATCCGCAGGGGTCATATTAAAATATCTGAAACATCTTGAATTTTGTTAGCTTTGCTAATAATAGGAACTGTTATCTTACAGTTCTAAAGCTCTTTTTTTTACTTTAACACCACATCCAAACCTCAGAAAACCTCGAGACTTGGTGCTTTTAGCAGACTTTAACAGTCTTTGGAATATAATAACAGAAGACAAGGAAAAAAAGTTAGTCAAAGAAATGGAGCATTGGGTTTTTAATAGCAAGCTATGCTTTATAACCTTTTACCCAAATCAGAAAAAAGAAAATATCTTGTAAATGACATATACTTATATAGTGCCTTTCTACCTAGATTAAGGCCCAAAGAGCTTTACAGTCACAAATTCATTCATCCATACAAACACACATTCACACACTGATGGCAGCTCTGCTGCTGAACACTGGAGCCAACTTCAACCACTAATGTATCAGGATCCTTTGATCAACGGGGGAGTAAGGTGGAAATCAACCCTCACATTCTTCTGATCAGAGGTCGATTGGAATCCCTCTGCACCACAGCTGTCCTTTGTGACCATAAGACACTTCGTCAATAACTAGGTATGTTCATTAACAGGATTCTAACTTTTGCCGATGTAGTGGCCGGTGATGGAAGAGGAGCAGCTGTCTGCCTGAGGAGGAGCGGGGCTCGAGAGCGACGCCTGAATGATGAGAGTCCTCTGATGGTCTGAGAGCGCCTGGATGTTCCCCCACACTCGCAGCCAACCAGACACGCAGGAAAAGTTTGCCCCTACAACAAAAACAGACACAAAACCATCAGCTTCTTTAGACATGATTCCAATGGAGAACCAGAGTTCACTTCCCCTGATAACCTGCAACAAATTTTTAGTCTAAATACACCCATGCAGACCCTGGTCTGAGACCAGGAACCACTCTCTGACTCTGATCCATCTTTCGAGGTGGGTCTCAGTTCGTTTTCAATCGGACTGAGCTTTGGGTCTCTCTGACATTCCTCTATGGAGAGAAATAAGTATTACTCCGATTTGTGTGTGCGTAATCCTTGATTTGTGCGTAACTTTGGATTTGTGTGTGAGTACTTCTTGATTTGTAACTCATACAATACATTTTGTTCATACGTTCAAAAATTACAAAATTTAAAAAATGCTAAATACAATTTACACCATGCACAACTTAAAATTACAACAGCTTGAAATGAACTACACACACAAATCTTTAAAAAAATTATGCACAAATCTCTTGTTACGCCCACACAAAACTGCATTTACACACAAATCTGATTTGTGTGACTCTTTAACGTGACTCGTTTAAATGCTGCTAGAATGCTGGATCATCAGAGTTTTCTTATCAGCTGCTCTGAACTTAGATTGTGAATTTTTAGGGCAAATGCGGGTATATCCACAGTGGCTGCTTACCTGACCACAGGTAATGTGGTCGTGCTAGAAAAGTCACTTGTGAGCTTGGAGAAGAAAAGTGCATAAAAGCCCCTCACCTTGGAGATACAATGCAGAGATGCCACAGTGACACCTCTGCTCCAAATAGTGAGCCACGTCAGACATCGTGTTTCCGTGAATCCTATCACCACACTCTAGAGGAAAACAGGAAACGAGCAATTAAAGAAGAAAAATATTTAAAAGTAACTGATTTACAAAACCCCTGATTGGTCAATTTAGCTCTAAACAAGTAAAACAATACTTCAAAGCTACTATTTTGTTGAAGATAGAGTTTCACATTTTCATTTCAGATCCATAGCCACTAATAAGGTACAATTCATAACATGAATCTTCTGCCTGTCAACCCATCTAGTCAACCTGACCTTATCAACAAGGATTACGATGTATACAATGGCATAAAATATTCATGAATGAGTGAATGGTGAATGAGTTTTTTTTCATAAAAAAATAGACTTCAAATCCTGCTGGTAAGAATAAATATATAAATAAAATTAGGTATGAAGTTGGGAGCAAAAAAACATTTTCTTCTGATTCACTTATTTTATCAATATATAGATTTTTTGTGTTCAACACAAGGTAAGAAGACTTGAACTTTATATTTTAGAAACAAAAATATTAAATGGAATTATTAAATTTGTTATAAGCAGAAAGTAGGCCACACAAAAATATGACCTAATTTATTACTGCCTTAATGTTTGAATTCTAAAAGAAGTTCAATTATCTTTGTTTCCTTTGTATCACACTGAGTGATCGGGACATATCACATACAGCCGTCGTCATCATCAAAAATTTCAAAAACACTAGCACATTAAAGCCCAACTCCCCTGACATCCTCAAATATAAACCGTATCATTTTATTTTCATATTTATTTTGAAGGTTTCCGGTGTTTTACCTCCTGACTGCTCAAAGAACGGGGGTCCGAGACAAAGGTCGATTTGACTTGAGAAGGCCGGGCTCGGACAGAGGTTGGTGTAGCTAGGTGTGGGGGACGAGCTCGTCCAAGAGGAGGAGCTCCTGATCTCGCAGCATGAACACCTGCTGAGCGAGACGGGACCCGCCTTCCCACCGACCTGCACAAACAGCCCATGCAGTACTTCATAAGTAAAACCAGACCAATACCATCCAAACA
This sequence comes from Oryzias woworae, assembly GCA_016861445.1. NCBI lineage: Eukaryota > Metazoa > Chordata > Actinopteri > Beloniformes > Adrianichthyidae > Oryzias > Oryzias woworae. Next base: position 28,593 of record BOLG01000685.1, read on the forward strand.
CAAACCATCTGAACTAAATAATTGTTGCAAATTAAACCACACATGTGTCTGACATGTTTGAAAGCCTGTGAAGAAATTATGAAAAAAAGCCCCTCACTTTTTTTAACGTTTACATTTCATAAGTGTAACTGTTAATAAGCATGATTTGTAGGAAAAACAGTTGAAATGGTATAAGAATACCACAAAAACACTACAAAAGTAGTTCATTTGCAATAATTATAATTATATTAAATGATAGTTTTGTAAAAATGCGTGTTGTGGCAGTTTTTCCCACAGTGGGTTTGCTCCATACAAACAACAAAAACAGGCATGGCCATCCCGATCACCAGTCAGACACGTGCAGCCCATAAACTGGCTCTTCCTGGCTTCAACATGGAGTTTGTTACATAATTGATCCACTCTATTCTGAGTTATTAGAGTATTGAGATGAATGATGAGGCATTTTCTGCACTGCCTTTCTACCTTTTCATGGACCAAAGCTTTACAAAACATACATCCTTTATTCATTCACACAGACACAACCATAAAAAGATGTTTTATACCATCAGTTTCAAACTTCAATTATGTGACTGAAGAAAGAGGAAAAAGATATTAAGAGTTAGAGAGATGACTGGAGATTGAAGACCCACTCCCACGTGTTTTTGATGTTTTTAACGTTATTGTGGGATTTTTCTCATGATGGAGGAAATATTCAATGAAACTTAAGCATAAAATTAAATTTCTGAGTTATTCTTTATTCAAATCATTGTCAATCGTGAGCAGACAAACAAAATGTAATAGTAAAAAGCTTGTAACAGTGTACGTAGAAGTCACTATGACAAGCTACAAACTCCTTTCAATTCTGATCCATCTGCTTGAGGACGGCTAGATCCATGTACGTCTTGGTTTTCTTTGTTCGAGCTGGCATCTGGTTCAAAACTGTATGCTCAATATTGCTTGCCTTTTTTATTGCACCGGGTAGGTGTTGGATTGGGGTGCAGGGGTTGTAAGCTAGTAGGGGAGCATGTAAACAGATGGATGACGGAAGTCAAAGCAGGCTCACTAACGCAAACAGTCCTACCCACAACGCAAATTCTGGAAGAATGGTCAAACATTCCTATAAAACACACTCCTCAACCTTGTGAACAGCCTTCCTAGAGGAGTTGAAGCTGTAATAGCGGCAAAGGTGGATCCACATTATATTGACCTCTATGGGTTAGGAATGGGGTGGTACTTCAGTTCATATGTGAGTCAAGGTAGGTGAGTGAATACTTTTGGTAATATAGTGCATGTCCTAGACAATGACACAGGTTTTGATTGTGTCTAAAAATGTCATAATCATACTTGAAAGACCACTGAGAACCACTTTTACAATAGATTAAAAGATGATCGGGAGAGGGACTTTAACAAGATGAAGAGAGTTTATTGACAACATGCAGGTCTTTGTCAAAACTCATCTTTTTATTTTTACTATCAACATCAAACTAAAATACACATATAGCTTCCCATACAGTAATGGCCTATTGGCAATTCAAGCTAAATTGCTTCAGTAGATGTAAAAGATTACCACATGGGGTCTAGATCAAAAAGTAGCAAAAAAAACAATATTTTCAAATTAAATTGGTCATTTAGCCACATTTGAACTTTAAATAGTCAATTTTAAAATTAAACAATAGGACAAAATTGACAGAGAACAATAACTTTAATTGATTTATTTATGTACCTGAGAGCTGGCAGTTCATGTCTGCCCCTGGTGGTGGAAAGAGAGGAAAGCAGCCACTGGCTTTCACTGAACAGAAGCACATCCCTGAGGCTGGTGTTGGTCAGCGCACTGCCAGCTCTGCAGATGCTGAACAGGTCGTAGCACAGAACCACTGCTCACCGTGTTGGCACAGTAGAGCCTTCTGGGAAAGTCTGATCTATGAAGTGGAAGAAAACAATGGGCATAAAGACTGGAAATACATGTCCTTTACAACACCTGAGTTTTTTATCCTGCAGCCATGTCTCCCACCCACCTGCTCCAGTGACATTTCCAACAACATAGAAACCATTGTGGTTGAGGGACCCAGTCAGGGGAAGTGCAATGACCGTGCCCTTGCGCTCCTGGTCAAACACGGACAGAACCAAGCCTGATAGATCTGTCATGGGCGGCCCGTGGAGCTCCACAAAGGCCTTCTGATGGGTGTGATTCGTCCAGTGGCCACTCGACACCTCATTTATTACAACGCCTTTAGGAGCTGAGGAGGGCGGGGGCAGCTGTTTTCTCTCAAAGGGGTAGGTGTGGCCACCTAGAATGATCAAATGTTACACGCTGACCTTCTAAAAATTATCGATCCACTTGGATATCTACAAATTTCAATAAAAAATGTTATAAAGGTACAGAAGTTAGCTGATAATTTCAGGTGATCTACTGTAAATAATAAAAATGAATGTTGTAAAAAGATTTTTCCATTCTGTACTCACTGAAAAAGCAGACAGGTCAAAGGGTAAAGGCCTCTGCAGCGGCTGAGCGCCTCATCTCCAGGCAGAACATCTGGATCTTCCAACAATGGTAATTGTCCTGGAGTGAGAGCTTTGCTCAGCTCCTGCGCTTCCTTATCTGACCCCCTTTGTCGATACACACCACACAGCATCCAGCAGGAATTTTGTGGGAATCCCCCGTTGCATTGCAGACGGCGGCCAAACGGACTGCGGTAGAGCGCCACGGCATCTGGGCCGTTCTGTGGTGTTAGGAGGCAGGCGAAGCGACGGAGCCGGCGCCAGTCTGTCACTGCCCATCAGGAAGTAACCTTTGGCAGTGGTGAAGTGTCCGCTCAGACTGATCTCTCGATAGGGTTTGTTGTTTATGTGCACTAAAAAGCAAAATCCAGATCCCCTGCAAGGAGACTCTGCGACCAGACGGGTGCCAAAGCTCAATGTATTCTCCATCCTCTGCAACCCCAGGAGTGTCCGTGTTTCACTCATTGATCAGAAAATCACTATTCCCCCAGGGTGGGAGGTGAGGCGGGGAATCTGTGCCACCTGGAGTCCACTAAAGTGCAACAGAGTTAATGAGCTCTGAGAAAAACTAAAAACAGATTTTGCAGAACTAAAAAAAACATTTAAAAACTATCCACAACATCTATATTTACTAGGAGTGTAAAGATAAATCAACTTAATTGATGAATGGATTTAGATTCTTACGATCCAACCAAATCGATCTGTTAATCAAATAATATATCATTACAAAATTGTTTCAAAATAAAATAAATTGAATATTCGATGTTGGAAAATACAATTTGGATTGAGGTACGTTAGGTTTATTTTACTTTAAGGTAAAATGACCAATGTCATTACAGCAGACAACACACATGTGATGGCAGCAAAAAACGATCAACCATCAGTTCAGTAAGTGGGACGACTTTGAATCTTGCAAGACACGCGACCATACAATGTGGTAGAATGTTCCAATAATGTTGTATTATTTTTATGTGGAAAAACACAGTGGGTTGAACTTTATGGTTGAACTAAAATGTGAATGGATTTGCCATTAGTTTTGGTTACTTGTTTGTTTGTACACGTTTTTAATTGCATTTGATTATCTTGCAAGAAATACAAGGAATCTAGAAAACTTCACCTGCCTGTTCAGTACCAAGTATTTATCTCTGACTCACACTGGTTGATTGAATTTTTGGCTTAAGATTTCCTAGACTGATTTTAGGTCAGTGAATCAGATCGCTCAAAATTAACTTTATTGACTATGTATTGTATCAGCAAACACAAGTTATGATATGAATCGAATTGTTGTTAAAATGAATTTTTACACCTTCAATGTTTACACTTCACCTTAGAGTTGAGGGAACAAGCACTGTAGTGAAAAAAAGAAGTCTCATATGGGTTCTGTTGTTATTGTATCCCTGGAAGCTCACTCCAGAATTCAGTCCAGCTCAAGATTCAATGGCAAACGTCGACAGAGTTGTGAAGTTCCATTACAGCTGTAGGACAGCAGCTTCAAACATCAGCACACTCCTGCACATGAACACTTCTGCTATTTTTGCCTTAAGATGCTGAGAAACCTTAATGAAGGCACTGTAGAGTTTGTTATACTTTAGCAGGTCAGTTCTGTTTGGCCCACAGTACCCGCCATGCTGAACCATAGCAGATGGCCAGGGGCCCAAATCACCCGATTGTGGCCTGTTTCTCTGTTTCCATAGGTCGCCACTCCTGCAGCCGGAGGACCAACATGAGGAGGCTGAAGAGGAGCTTTCTGCCCACAGGCCATATGGGATAAGAATGAGAACACTGCTTTGGGCAGCGCTCCCCTTCCACCAGAACCATATAAATAAACACACTTGTATAATGTTGCATAAGGCCTGACGAACTGAACCTAAATTTAAAGATTTAAACAAGGTTGCAGGTACAGATTGGAGAAAGATGTTGTGCATGAAGTTATGTGTTAGAATTTCTCATTAAAAATTAACTTTATTTTATTGCATTCTAAATGCATCTACCAGACTGCATTTAACTAATAAAAGTAGATTTTGATAGATATTTAAAATAAACAAACGTAATTTTAGATTTATTTTTTTGCCATCTTCACTGTATTTAGCTTTTAGCTTTTATTCTATTCTTAGAAATCAGAGTGAAGTATAGAGGACAATATCAAGTACTTACCAGCACTGTGTGGACAGATCTTTGGCCATGGACAGTGGTTTGGGCTGACCCAGCGTTTGTGGTGCCTCCCAGAAGATTCCAGGATCTCTGGCCCTAGCCAAGCCGCACCGGCTGAGATAGAAGCCTCCTTCTCTTAAACTACAACATAAAGAATAATTAAGGGAATAAAATGACACACAATTGGTTTAAAAACAGTCCATATTTTGCACACAAATTCCCTTCCTTGAGCATTATTTAAGATAAAAGGTGACTATAAAATTGTAGCATTCATTCAAACTCTTTAAATAGTACTTTTAAGGGGTTATAGCTTAACACTGTTTATCTCTTGTTGTAGATTTGCATCAAAGTCCCGCTGTTGTTTGGCTCAGTGTTGCTTTAATTCTGTTCTGCCACTGTAAGCCTATTAGTGTGCAAATAATTTCCTCCAAACACATTCACATAGATGCACATACTACTCATTTAAAAAAGAAGTGTAATGAAGTAATTGGTAAATAAATAACTTGAATTTTACCATTTTGAGTCAATGAATAGACTAGGAATGCAAAAACAAAAAAAAAACCCAACATAAATACTTAAAAAAAAATGGATCGTACTGAGAGTAACAGCACTATTGGTTGAACACATCAACATTATGTTGTTAAAAAGGTATAAAATCGATCGGGAAGTACAAAATTAGTTTCTGGCAAACTTTTTTCTGCTGTTTCTCTACTGTCTTTGTCATTTTATGTTCATATGATGCAAACCTAAAAGCATCCCAATCATAAGCTTACTTCTACCAAGTTGGGTCAGTTACAGTTAGTTGAAGGTGACCCGCATTAAGGGTTGTGTGTTTGGTTTCACTAAAAATAAGATAACCCTTTTCTCACAGCACATTATTAGACTTTTTTTTTTTAACAAAACAGGTTTTTATGTTTGAAACTGGTATGTCAAAGACATTTTAATTTGGCTGATTGTATTCACACATTTTACGTGCCACCAAAACTGATGGAAATTCCATCAGAAGGCCAAGATGCAGGTTGCTGCATTGCCCGCAAATGTTTTAAGTGCGTCCAAGGCTAAATGTTTTGTTGTGGTCGCATATATTTAAAATTAAAAGTAAATGTTAGCTGTCACGCACCTAGTGTGTGAAATTTGCTCTCCGCAGTTGACCCACCCATCCCTGGGAGAAGCGGTGAGCTGAAGACGCAGTCGCACCCAGTGACCGTTTGGTGTATTAATCCTAACGTCCAGCACTTCTTGGCCCACTGGTGGAAATCTGTCCAGGCCTCGGTTCTGGAGTGCAACCCCCAATAGACCCAGGCTTAGAGCCGAAACGAATTGGATCGCTAAATTAAACATACTTCATCCTGAATGAGCGGCTGCCCATTACCCTGGAACAAAATCAGTGCCATGGGAAGAAGCGCTATTTGTAAGCAGCCTCTTCCTGCATCAATGTGATGGCTTATTGAAGCCTCTACCCTTAAGTAACCCTAAATCTGAAACATATGACCCCAAATTAGGAGCCCTAACCCAGAGAAAGGCCAGAACCCTAACCAGTTTCTCCCTGCATGTAGTAGATTTCCTTAATAATACTCTCCCTTGGAGACCCTAAATGTAACTCACCTGAGACAGGGTGGGCCTAGCGCCCTGCCCTGGAGGGGCAGTATGGAGTGTGCACTGATCTTGCCCTCTGACAGAGGGTAGGGTCCAAACGCCTTCTTTTCTAACCCTTCCTCCGGCCCATGCGGCCAAGAAGAAGTTCAAAAATGGCCGCACATATTTAGAAAATTACGTGCAAATAGTCTCGTTCTTTTTTTTTTTGTTGCTTAAATTAAAGAATGCCAGAAAGAAAAAAAAAGTGTCTCTGTTAAATGCATTTTTGATTTATAGCTTTAAATGTAAAATTTATAATATATATCTAGACTGTATCTAATTAATAATAATAATTATTAATAATAATTTGACTGTATCAAATTGCCACAAGTTTCCAAGCATTTCTGGCTTGCACATTCAAAACTCTCATGTTCACAGTTTTCAAAGTTCCACTCCAACCACTTTTTTTTTCCTTTGTAAAATTGCTGCCAGTAGTCTTTGACTTATGGTTGAGTCATTTTTAGCCAAATCAAAGGGACTATCGTTTTTTAAGACATATATTTCATGCCCAGCGGCTGAAGCTCATTAGAAACACAATTCTAATTTGTGGGCAGGTCTGTTGGCTCGGAGACCTCCCCTTGTTGCTGAGAGCTCTGTTTTTCCCGTGCAGCTAGCATTAGCGGCGCAAAAATAATAACGAGCAATATTGGATCAATCTAGCCGTACAGTTTTTGAGCCAAAGGCCAACTCAGACACGGAAAATAAAAGCGAGCAAGGGGGCGAAGGGGGGAGTGGGAGTGGGTCTTTCTTTTTCAGTTTTTGGGCTCTGTGAACAAAAAGCATAATACTGAACATGCGCTGAAAGTTAAACGGGTTGAACTTTGATTAATCAGAGACTTGGATTTGGAAATGACGTATGGGTAGGATCCTTTTCAAAACATGGAAGTGCCAACTGGTTGAAGATTGATCATGAAGCGGAAATTAATAACGGTTTGTGCTCAGCCGTTATTTTATGACACCAAGCCTTTATATATATCGGAATAGAGCTTTGAAAGAAAAAAAACCTGGACCAAGATTCACGAGATCTGCACCGTTCTGACATTTCGCACCAAGCCTCTTCCAACTGTGAGTACATGTGCTAATATCAGTTAGCGACAGAGCTGTGGAACATCATAGGATGAAAGAGTGTTCAATAATAGCCGTGTTCTTGAACACGCCACTCGTGCCTGGTTTGTACGTAGCGTCAGAGGAAAGTTACACAACCCTAACTACAGAGGAAACTGTCACACTTCTTACTGGGTGAAAAGCACATCACCCAGTTTGTTGCTCAATAAAGTAAAACTGCAGAATTTAAAATACCCCCTAAAACAACTAACCCTTTGTGTAACACTTCAGCTTTCATACACAAAACCCAAACTGGACTTAAAAATGATGTATGCAAAATGTGTATGAAAACCCCTTGCCTGTTACTAAGCTGGTACGGCTCCCTGCCTGGAATGAGAGTTTCTGTGAGGCTGGCGCTTGGCTTGTCTCCAGGTCCGGCAAACACAAATGCATCTAAAGAATCTCTCTGGCTCAGCGGACTCCCCACTGGGAAGTCTGTTGCTCTGCCGCTGTAGAGGGCCACAGCACCAGACCTCATCTCCTGTGCAGAAACAGAACACTTATGAACTCTGTGAGTACAGGAATCCTGACAGGCTATGGGTAACTGCAAGAGCACTGACCTTTCATGTTTTTCTTGTCAAAAGCTACTGTGATAAATCCATTTCTGGAGTCGTCGATGTCAACGCTGACACTGACCCGGTCCGTTTTCCCATCCCACCCACCACACAATGGGACCAACATGCAGCTGGGGCCGTGCCCCACTTCACACGAACCCGTCTTCCTGTCCTCCACCAAGCTTCAGCTCGGTAATCAGAGGGAAGGTGGCCGGTGTGGCAGGTGGGGGCAGTTGTTTCGACGACCGGTGAGAAGGTGAGAACACCTGAACCCCCACTGATCCTCAGAGAGCAGGCACCTCTCAATGGACTCATCCCCCTCCAGGGCTGCTTCATCTTCAACAAAGGCCGGCTCCCCGGGCGTCAGAATTTTCAGCCAGGAACTCTGCACCTCCCGTACGTCGAGTCATATAGACGACAGCATCCACCAGACCAACAGCAGTGACGTTCATCTTTTCACTGTAACGAGCAGCGCTGGTGGGTAGAGGACGATGGCGTCCGGGCCGTTCTGGACCGTGTTTGGTGGCAGGAGGATGGCCGGTTTGGGCACCATGTCCATTGAGCCACCAGGAAGAAGCCTCGGTCATCTGTGGTGTGACCTTTGAGGTCCAGGACTTTGTAAGCTATGTTTCCATTCCGCCGTTAATAGAACACAGGTGTGTAGCCATCTATGATGCCCTTTGTCCACTGGTGTGGTACAGCTCCACAAACTCGGTGGTTGTCCAGTCTTGGGTTGTCTGCGTTGATCTCGCTGATGATGAGGCAGGGCTCGCCACCGATTCCCACCAACAAGCAGAGACAGATGGCAACGATCAACCTGACAGACATCCTCTAGGGTTTCCCCCCACTCCCAAGCAGGTAGCTTCTGAAAGAAGTGAGAGATGTGTATGATAGTTGTCATTTAAAGTCCCAATTCTTTCAATCATCAAAACTGGTCTTTTGATGATCTTTACCTGTATGCCTAAAAGCAAGAAAACTGCCATTTTCTAGAACATAATTTCTCTGCAGAGCAACAGGAGTTCATCGGAAATTCGCCTTTGTGGGCAGGACTGTTGGTGCAGAGTACCCTCATTTCCCATCATCCCTTTGTGTACACTCTCTCTTGCTAGCTTACAGCCCCTCACAACCCCAGCATCACATGACGGTGCAACAACAATAGCGAGCATGTTGGAGCTTTAGTCGTACAGTTTGAGCCAGATGCAGCTCAGATGAGGAAAATGAGGATGTATATGGATCTATTAAGTTTGCAAGTGGATGCTTTGGAAAGGTGTGGAGCGGAAGCTTTTGGTCTACCGACTATAACCTCGACATCACTGCTTAAGGCTTTTTTTCAAACTGCCTTGTTGTAGTCTGCTCTTATTTACAACCGCTTCGAATAAAAAAGACTCAGAAATGCAATTTAAGCTTAATTTTCTTAATAAATATGTCCACCATCATTAGAAAAATGCTACAAGAACATATTTAAAACACGATTTGTATTGGAGTGAGTCTTCAAGTAAACAAAAGCTAAAAACAAGCCAGTTGGCTTTCGAAAAATCTACTTAACATTTGATGCTGTGGCGTCAGTGAGAAGCCTCAGAACCTCATCAATGAGTCTATTTGTTCATGCTGACATTGGAAATGCGCGTCTTCCGCACTGATTCACGAAATGTTGCGAAACACAATGAAAAGCAGATGGAAACTTTGGCCCAAAATGTTGCAAAGCTTCAGAAAAAGATCCAGAGACGGAACCAAAACACTCAGAGATTGAATAAAACTTGTATCGTGTTTGGTTAAGTATACGGTTTATTCTGCAGAGCCTTTTTTAAGTCCCTCTAAATCTTTGGAGCTGAACATTCTTCTAGAAGTGTGTTTGAAAATGTGAGAATTGCTGAATTATTCCAGTCACGGTTGGGCATCTTTCCGTCGGGGAAAGAAAAAAAAGGGTTGTCAATGTCTTTGCGCCAATAAACAGCATTTTCTGCAAAGGCGACGCGACTTACTGCGTTTCCCCTCGGTGCCTCTTGGGTCGGAACAGGCTTGTTTTCTTCTTCAGAACTTTTCAGCTGATGGTAGATATCGTCTCTGCTCGGAAATATTCTTGGGGGAAGTTTCTATTACCCGTCATTCACAAAGCAGCACTATCTGGGGTAGGTGGGCGGGACCATTGTGGGGCTGAGGGGGGTGATGCCCGCCCGCCTGAGGAGAGATCCCTCGCCACCCCCACCCTTCAGAATCAGATCTCCATTCACTTTCTAAAGCAAATCACGAAACCTGTCGCTCGAACCACAAAAAATTCACCCATTTTTACAAAAAAAACCCAAACACTCAGTTCGAATTAAATGAAATGAAATTAAATTAAAGGCATCTAATAAAAATATCACTACCTAACATAGACAAAATCAATAAAAGATAAATGATTTTTGGGGAGTAACACACACAATATATAATAATAATTAATATAATATATATAATATAATATATATAATATAATATAATATACTATAATATAATCTAATATAATTCTAGTCTAGTTTTAGTATAGTCTATAGATCTGATCTGATATGATATGATCTGATATGCTCTGATCTGATCTGATCTGACCTATGCTCTGATCTCCTATACCTCTCCTCTCCATATCCTCTCCTATATCTCCTCATAGTCTCGTCTCGTTCTCGTCTCGTATCGTAGTCTCGTCTCTATCGTCTCGCATAGTTCGTCTCGTCTGGTCTGCTGCCTGCTCTCCTCACCTCTCTCTCCTCTCCTCTCCTATATCCATCTATAGAATACTACTATTCCTCTAACTACATCCATGTATGCTGTTGCGGTTTGCGCCGGTATTTAACGGGGCAACTTACTTTAATCGAATTAAATTCAATTTCACTAAATTACATTCATTTACTTTCAATTTCATTTCATCACATTCCATTAAACAAATAAAACTACCTAACTCAGACATAGTAAATAAAAATAAATGTGTTTTTTTAGGGAGTAATCAATAAAATATTGTTTTTAATAATATGTTTTCTAAATGTGCTCTAACCATTTGATTAAGCAGGTAGTTAAAAGGATAAAAATAAAATAAAATAAAAAGCAACCATTGGTGGGGCTGAACCCATCAAACAGTTGTAAAGAGCTTTGTAGGATTACCTACTCAAATGCCATTAAAAAGACCTAAAAAGAACTGGCCCTGAAGCCAAGAGCTTCAAAAAAAAAAAAAGAAGAAAAGAAAAACAAATTTTTAGTGAAGGCCAAAGACTTCTCCCCTTATCTCATCCCTGTTGTTCATCTCCAGTCAGTGCTTTGGCCCTCCCAGAACCCACAGGGAGGTTACAGAGAGTCAGAACCGCTGCCAATTTACTCAGAGATTTCTGCAATTGCCCGTATTTATAATAAGGCACTGTTTTGACTTTTATTGACTTAGACCAGGGTTTATCAACCTCGTTTTTGCAGTTTTTCTTTGATAAAAATCACACACCACCAACCAATGTAAAAAAGAAACTTTGCAGTCTCTATTAACAATAAACAGTCATTCTTATCAACGTGCCATGAATAAGAATAAAATTAGAAAAAAAGGCCTAGTTTTTTCTCAGTGAGAAACTTGGGCCTATTTGGATATACACAGAGGCGACATCCTGGCAATAGTGAATGTTTTTACACAGATGAGAGAAATTCAATCATTTCCCACAATACACCTTCACAGCACACTAGTGTACCATGGCCACTGGTTTAAAACACTGACTCAGACCCTAACCTATGCTCCCAGTTGTTGTCAAACACAAACCATAACCTGGCATTTGTTCAGGTTTTAGCTGAAAACCTGACTAAGAATGTAGAAACCAAAAAATTGCTTCATTAAGGTCTGTTAACATTTTTATAGGGCTTTCTTTTTTTCCTGGTGCCCCAAAAAAGTTTAATGATGTACCATGCAAACAACACATGACAGAAAAGATTGTTTTTCCTGAAGTCAACATTTTACACCTGAAAAAAATTGAATAATTCTAGACCAGATACTGTTTTTTTATTTTACATTATGACAACATAATACTATAATCAATATAACAAATACATGATAATGTTTTGGCACACCAGACCTAATCTGACAGGGACAAAGTCATCACCGAAATTCAAAGTAAACAAAGTATTAGTAGCTTCGATGAGAGAACCTCTGGAGTAGTTCATTCATTCATTTTCTGAACCGCTTTATCCCTTTGGGGTCACGGGGCTGCCGGAGCCTAACCCGGCTACTCATGGGCGAAGGAAGGGGACACCCCTGGACTGGTCCGCCAGTCTGTCGCAGAGGCACCTCTGGAGCAGTTGACTTTTTTTTTTTTAAACAGTACATAGGTTACTCTTTTGAAATGGTCAATACTGTTCTTCATATTATTTTGGACATGCTGTAAAATAGAATTGATTTTCAGGAGGGGCTACATTTTTGATGGCTTTGCACATTTCTGAATCTTGTGTTTTTTGATTGAGAAACATCTTTACTTACTTTAGTTTAAGGACAGGATTACGAGCCGTCTTCTTCAAGAAACAGCTTTTAAAAAGAATTCACAAGTTGAAAAGAATTAAAAATGCAATAAAATCAATGAAAAAAAAAAAACAAGCTTTACAACACAAGGAGGAGTTCTGCAAATATTCTTGTAAAATACAGTATTAAGATTTTGGTCTAAGAAAGTTATGAAGTGGCGAATGATTCCTAATTCACACTTTTTCAGGTACACAATATTCCATAAGTAAATTGAAGTTGTTCTATATAACTGCACAGACTGTGTTGGAGTATTATGGTCTGGGGTTGTCTGAATTGTGGCAGCTGTGGCTGTAGTTGTTTTGTTCTGGGCGTAGTTACTTTTGGAGCATTTCAGACGGTTTTTCTTTTTGTCTTCTGCTGCAGTGGGATGTCTTTCCTTGTTTTTGCCTTCCTGCCTTTGTTTGTGAATTGGTGTCCACATTTTCTGGAGCACCTGATTTTTTGAGGGACGTCTTGCTTACCGTTTAAATACCGTCACATCATCATCTGTTGGACCCCCCCCCCCCCCCCAAAAAAAAACAAAACACTGTGGTCCTTGTATTTTTGGTTGTTTTTGTGTAGTTTTTTGGTTTGTTTTTCTGTAATAATTTCCCCGCTTAATTTAAGCTCGGGTTTGTTTGTGAGAACTTTTGAGTCATTTGGTTATTTGTTTTTATTT
>BOLG01000686.1:0-20000 GCA_016861445.1 Oryzias woworae
AAAAAAAAATTATATAGGTAAGTAAAAGAAAATTAGGTGCTATATGGCAACGTTTCAACCTGTTCTCAGGTCTTCTTCAGGCCTAAAAAGCACGCTGTCAGGTGTGATGGGTTGCCTGGCTCTTAGAGAGATGTTTTCCCTTCGAGGAGCAGAGTAGAAATGAGCTCTGTGCAGCCCCTCCCTTCCTTACCACCTCTGGTCTCCTCCCCCTTGTGTTTTCCCAGAATCAGTTTTTTTTAACTTTCCAATTACTTATACCCTTTTTTTAAAACTTATTTTTAGAACATAAGTGTTTGGATTTCTGCATTTGTTACAGTTTTTAACCTGGAAATTCCATTATTTTAGTTCCCAATTGTTTATTGGATACCTTTACAAATTTTGATTTAAATGAAATGTAATGTATTTTCCAGTTACCTTATTAGATAGAAAATCCCAATTTTAATTATTTAGAGGGTCATGCTCTTGTTGTGTTTAAAACAACTTTTTTTTAAAAAAATGTTTTGATGTGTTTCATGTAATGAATTCTGTTATTTTGAACGTTCAAAAAGTTGGTACATTTTTTATTTAAAATTTGATGATTAATCAGTGATATGGAAAAAACTAATTGTAATTAGTGTTAGGGCCAAATTGAGTAATTAGTGATTTGATTAAAATTAAGTCTAATTAGGGTTAGGGTCAAATTCAAATTGGTTCAGGTTAGGATAGGGGTTATGGTTAGGGTAGGATAGGTTATGGTTAGGGTTAGGGATAGGGGTTAGGGTTAGGGGTTAGGATTAGGGTTAGGGCCAGATTTAGATTGATTAATTCAGGTTAGGAGAACCATACGCGGTGAGGTTAAGGTTAGATCAAAAGCAACAGGAATTATAATATCCAATTATTAAGGAGGAATATGGATTACAGTAAGTAAAAACAAAAAGGTTTTAAAACAAGATAAAGCAATCATCAGATGAAGGTTTTTTTATACCAAGGAAAATGTCGTAGGGTTAGGGTTAGGGTTAGGGTTAGGGTTAGGGTTAGTTAGGGTTAGGGTTAGGGTTAGGGTTAGGGTTAGGGTAGGGTATAGGGTTTAAGCGACGTTGTCACCCACGGTAACTCGGGGAACGGAAGGTCGTAGAGAGAAAAATAACAAGTCCTCCCCAGTGGACAAAGGGGGGTAAAAAACCGTTTGGCGTTGTCCCCAAGTCTCTAGGAATTACGGTTCCGGAGATACTTCAAATTTTTGGAGAATTTTTTCTGAAACTTTTGAACGGAAAGTCGTAAGAGACTCAGGGACCAGCTCCAGTGTGTTCAGAAGGGCCGGATTATGTCTGACGAACGTTGGTTCCAAGTCTCTAGGACCTTCCGTTCAAATGTTATAGGCCAAAAACCGTTTCGGAAAAAACGCTAGGCGAAAATTGCTCCAAGTGTTTGGGCCGAAATCCTCCTTGCAAAAACGATTTAGGAGCACGGTTCAGAGCATTTGGAGTCTATGGGTAATGGTTTGTAGTGAAGGAATTTGAAAAAGTTTTGTTCCCACTAGTTGGTGCCATTACTTGAAACTTTGGTTCTGGTAAGGGAACGCGTCTTGGATGGGAGTCTGAAGGTGTGAAAAGTGGTAAGAACAAGGTCATTGTCTTTTTTACAGGTAGACAACACCAGGAACCAGCAGGATGAGCAAAGATCGTCTGTCTGCGAGGACAAATCTCTGGTTTCCTGTCAGCTCCAACTGTCAGATGAACGGCTCCTCAGGATCATGAATATGTCAAAATGCATAAAATGTAAATATTATATATAAAAGGTAGTTGTAAATATTTACCTTTGATGTTTATATGAAAATAGTTTTGTGATTGTTAAAATTGCGCATATTTCTAAAACGCACGCGAATAATTATTTTCTACATTCTTTTGAGTGGAAGGTCTCTCCTCCCAGAATGAGGCAATGAGGCTCTCTGATTCTCTGCTGCCAATCGCCTCATTCATTAAGGAAAAGCACTTCCACAAAAGCTGTGCTGATGGTTTTCCTCTGCTTCAGTATCACTGCTGGTGGGGGGAAACCTTTTTTTTTTTTTTTTTTTTTTTTTTTTTTAAGACCTTTATTTCAGAGTAATGATACAGCGAGATACGCCGAGTTTGCACTCATAAGAACACTTCTATTTCACTTCTATTATGTTTGTAAACTCATTTTAATCTTTAAATCTTTTAATCTCTATTCTGTTGTCACTTCACCAATAGCAGCAGAGGGATGAAAGATGAGAAGGTTAGGTTAGGTTAGGGTTAGAGGGTAGGGTAGGGTTTAGGGTGAGGGTAGGGTTAGGTTAGGGTTAGGGGGGTTAGGGTTAGGGTTAGGGTTAGGGTAGGGAGTAGGGTTAGGGCGAAAGATTCTAGCCCCCCTTCCATGGAAGGAGGGTGGTGCACGGTCCATCCCTTTGCGGGCATCACCACCCCTCCCTCTAGGGTTCTGCTGCCAGGTCTGTCTGCGTCCCCTCCGAGGACCGACAAACACCAGCCATCAGCCATGTTTAGGTTTGTTTTTGGTTCAGCTTTGTTATTCTAGTTTAATAAAAATAAAATGAAAATCTATGATTATGTTTGTTTTGTATTGTTTTTTTTAATCTTTTTTTTATCTTTTTTTAGAATTTTTAATCGAATAATTATGGGAAAATGAATTTTATGGGGAAAAAATGATCAAAAATGAAAAAAAATGAAAAAAAAAATTATATAGGTAAGTAAAAGAAAATTAGCGTGCTATATGGCAACGTTTCAACCTGTTCTCAGGTCTTCAGGCCTAAAAGCACGCTGTCAGGTGTGATGGGTTTCCTGGCTCTTAGAGGAGTTTTTCCCTTCGAGAGAGAGCAGAGTAGAAATGAGCTCTGTGCAGCCCCTCCCTTCCTTACCACCTCTGGTCTCCTCCCCCTTGTGTTTTCCCAGAATCAGTTTTTTTAACTTTCCAATTACTTTTATACCCTTTTAAAACTTATTTTTAGACATAATGTGTTGGATTTCTGCATTTTGTTACAGTTTTAACCCTGAAATTCCATTATTTTAGTTCCAATTTGTTTTTTGGATACCTTTACAAATTTTGATTTAATGAAATGTAATGTATTTCCAGTTACCTTATTAGATAGAAAATCCCAATTTTAATTATTTAAGAGGGTCATGCTCTTGTTTTGTTTAAAACAACTTTTTTTAAAAAATGTTTTGATGTGTTTCATGTAATGAATTCTGTTATTTTGAACGTTCAAAAAGTTGTTTTTACATTTTTTATTTTAAATTTGATGATTAATCAGTGATAGGAAAAAAAAAACTAATTGTAATTAGGGTTAGGGCCAAATTGAGTAATTAGTGATTTGATTAAAATTAAGTCAATTAGGGTTAGGGTCAAATTCAAATTGGTTCAGGTTAGGATAGGGTTATGGTTAGGGTTTAGGATAGGGGTTATGGTTAGGGTTAGGGATAGGGGTTAGGGTTAGGGGTTAGGATTAGGGTTAGGGCCAGATTTAGATTGATTAATTCAGGTTAGGAGAACCATACGCGGTGAGGTTAAGGTTAGATCAAAAGCAACAGGAATTATAATATCCAATTATTAAGGAGGAATATGGATTACAGTAAAAACAAAAAAAAGGTTAAAACAAGATAATAAAGCAATCATCAGATGAAGGTTTTTTTATACCCAAGGAAAATGTCTTAGGGTTAGGGTTAGGGTTAGGGTTAGGGTTAGGGTTAGTTAGGGTTAGGGTTAGGGTTAGGGTTAGGGTTAGGGTTAGGGATATAGGGTTTAAGCGACGTTGTCCACCCCGGTAACTCGGGAACGGAAGGTCGTAGAGAGAGAGAGAAAATAACAAGTCCTACCCCAGTGGACAAAGGGGTAAAAAACCGTTTGGCGTTTGTCCCCAAGTCTCTAGGACTACGGTTCCGAGATACTTCAAATTTTGGAGAATTTTTCTGTAACTTTTGAACGGAAAGTCGTAGAGACTCAGGGACAGCTCCAGTGTGTTCAGAAGGGCCGGATTATGTCTGACGAACGTTGGTTCCAAGTCTCTAGGACCTTCCGTTCAAATGTTATAGGCCAAAAAAACCGTTTTCGAAAAAAAACGCTAGGCGAAAATTGCTCCAAGTGTTTTGGGCCGAAATCCTCCTTGCAAAAAACGATTTAGGAGCACGTTTCAGAGCATTTGGAGTCTATTGGTAAGGTTTGTAGTGAAGGATTTTGAAAAGTTTGTTCCCACTAGTTGGTGCCATTACTTGAAACTTTGGTTCTGGTAAGGGAAAGCGTCTTGGATGGGAGTCTGAAGGTGTGAAAAGTGGTAAGAACAAGGTCATTGTCTTTTTTTACAGGTAGACAACACCAGGAACCAGCAGGATGAGCAAAGTATCGTCTGTCTGCGAGGACAAATCTCTGGTTTTCTGTCAGCTCCAACTGTCAGATGAACGGCTCCTCAGGATCATGAATATTGTCAAAATGCATAAAATGTAAATATTATATATAAAAGGTAGTTGTAAATATTACCTTTGATGTTTATATGAAAATAGTTTTTGATTGTTAAAAATGCGCATATTTCTAAAAACGCACGCGAATAATTATTTTCTACATTCTTTTGATGTGGAAGGTCTCTCCTCCCAGAATGAGGCAATGAGGCCTCTCTGATTCTCTGCTGCCAATCGCCTCATTCATTAAGGAAAAGCACTTCCACAAAGCTGCTGATGGTTTCCTCTGCTTCAGTATCACTGCTGGTGGGGGGAGGAAACCTTTTTTTTTTTTTTTTTTTTTTTTTTTTTTTTTAAGACCTTTATTTCAGAGTAATGATACAGCGAGATACGCCGAGTTTGCACTCATAAGAACACTTCTATTTCATTCTTATGTTTTGTAAACTCATTTAATCTTTTAAATCTTTTAATCTCTATTCTGTTGTCACTTCACCAATAGCAGCAGAGGAGATGAAAGATGAGATTAGGGTTAGGGTTAGGGTTAGGGTTAGGGTTAGGGTTTAGGGTTAGGGTTAGGGTTAGGGGGTTAGGTTAGGGTTAGGGTAGGGTTAGGGTTAGTAGGGTTAGGGCGAAAGATTCTAGCCCCCCTTCCATGGAAGGAGGGTGGTGCACGGTCCATCCTTTGCGGGCATCACCACCCTCCCTCTAGGGTTCTGCTGCCAGGTCTGTCTGCGTCCCCTCCGAGGACCGACAAACCAGCCAGCCATCAGCATGTTTAGGTTTGTTTTTGTGTTCAGCTTTGTTATTCTAGTTTAATAAAAAATAAAATGAAAATCTATGATTATGTTTGTTTTGTATTGTTTTTTTTAATCTTTTTTTTATCTTTTTTAGAATTTTTAATCGAATAATATGTGGGAAAATGAATTTTATGGGAAAAAATGATCAAAAATGAAAAAAAAAATGAAAAAAAATATATAGGTAAGTAAAAGAAAATTAGCGTGCTATATGGCAACGTTTTCAACCTGTTCTCAGGTCTTCTTCAGGCCTAAAAAGCACGCGTGTTGGTGTGATGGGTTTCCTGGCTCTTAGAGAGATGTTTTCCCTTCGAGAGAGCAGAGTAGAAATGAGCTCTGTGCAGCCCCTCCCTTCCTTACCACCTCTGGTCTCCTCCCCCTTGTGTTTTCCCAGAATCAGTTTTTTTAACTTTCCAATACTTTTAACCCTTTTAAAACTTATTTTTAGACATAATGTGTTGGATTTCTGCATTTTGTTACAGTTTTTAACCCTGAAATCCATTATTTTAGTTCCCAATTGTTTATTTGGATACCTTACAAATTTTGATTTAAATGAAATGTAATGTATTTTCCAGTTACCTTATTAGATAGAAAATCCCAATTTTAATTATTTAAGAGGGTCATGCTCTTGTTTTGTTTAAAACAACTTTTTTAAAAAATGTTTTGATGTGTTTTCATGTAATGAATTCTGTTATTTTGAACGTTCAAAAAGTTGTTTTTACATTTTTTATTTTAAATTTGATGATTAATCAGTGATATGGAAAAAACTAATGTAATTAGGGTTAGGGCCAAATTGAGTAATTAGTGATTTGATTAAAATTAAGTCTAATTAGGGTTAGGGTCAAATTCAAATTGGTTCAGGTTAGGATAGGGGTTATGGTTAGGGTTAGGATAGGGGTTATGGTTAGGGTTGGATAGGATAGGGTTAGGTAGGGGTTAGGATTAGGGTTAGGGCCAGATTTAGATTGATTAATTCAGGTTAGGAGACCATACGCGGTGAGGTTAAGGTTAGATCAAAAGCAACAGGAATTATAATATCCAATTATTAAGGAGGAATATGGATTACAGTTAAAACAAAAAAAGGTAAAACAAGATAAAGCAATCATCAGATGAAGGTTTTTTTTATACCAAGGAAATGTCTTAGGGTTAGGGTTAGGGTTAGGGTTAGGGTTAGGGTTAGTTAGGGTTAGGGTTAGGGTTTAGGGTTAGGGTTAGGGATATAGGGTTTAAGCGACGTTGTCCACCCCCGGTAACTCGGGAACGGAAGGTCGTAGAGAGAAAATAACAAGTCCTACCCCAGTGGACAAAGGGGTAAAAAACCGTTTGGCGTTGGGTTAGGGTTAGGGTTAGGGTTAGGGTTAGGTATATAGGGTTTAAGCGACGTTGTCCACCCCGGTAACTCGGGAAACGGAAGGTCGTAGAGAGAATAGAGAAAAATAACAAGTCCTACCCCAGTGGACAAAGGGGTTAAAAAAACCGTTTAGGGTTAGGGTTAGGGTTTAGGGGTTAGGGTTAGGGTAGGGTTAGGGTTAGGGTTAGGGTTTGGGTTAGGGTTAGGGTTAGGGTTTAGGTTTAGGGTTAGGGTTAGGGTTAGGGTGGGTTAGGGTTAGGGTTAGGGTTAGGGTTAGGGTTAGGGATATAGGGTTTAAGCGACGTTGTCCACCCCCGGTAACTCGGGAACGGAAGGTCGTAGAGAGAAAATAAACAAGTCCTACCCCAGTGGACAAAGGGGTGGTAAAAAAAACGTTTGGCGTTGTCCCCAAGTCTCTAGGACTTACGGTTCCGGAGATACTTCAAATTTTTGGAGAATTTTTCTGTAACTTTTGAACGGAAAGTCGTAGAGACTCAGGGACAGCTCCAGTGTGTTCAGAAGGGCCGGATTATGTCTGACGAACGTTGGTTCCAGTCTCTAGGACCTTCCGTTCAAATGTTATAGGCCAAAAACCGTTTTCGGAAAAAACGCTAGGCGAAAATTGCTCCAAGGTTGTTTGGGCCGAAATCCTCCTTGCAAAAACGATTTAGGAGCACGTTTCAGAGCATTTGGAGTCTATTGGTAATGGTTTGTAGTGAAGGATTTTGAAAAGTTTTGTTCCCACTAGTTGGTGCCATTACTTGAAACTTTGGTTCTGGTAAGGGAAAGCGTCTTGGATGGGAGTCTGAAGGTGAGAAAAGTGGTAAGAACAAGGTCATTGTCTTTTTTTACAGGTAGACAAACACCAGGAACCAGCAGGATGAGCAAAGTATCGTCTGTCTGCGAGGACAAATCTCTGGTTTCCTGTCAGCTCCAACTGTCAGATGAACGGCTCCTCAGGATCATGAATATTGTCAAAATGCATTAAAATGTAAATATTATATATAAAAGGTAGTTGTAAATATTTACCTTTGATGTTTATATGAAAATAGTTTTGTGATTGTTAAAAATTGCGCATATTTCTAAAAACGCACGCGAATAATTATTTTCTACATTCTTTTGATGTGAAGGTCTCTCCTCCAGAATGAGCAATGAGGCCTCTCTGATTTCTCTGCTGCCAATCGCCTCATTCATTAAGGAAAAGCACTTCCACAAAGCTGCTGATGGTTTTCCTCTGCTTCAGTATCACTGCTGGGGGAAACCTTTTTTTTTTTTTTTTTTTTTTTTTTTTTTAAGACCTTCATTTCAGAGTAATGATACAGCGAGATACGGCGAGTTTGCACTCATAAGAACACTTCTATTTCACTTCTATTATGTTTGTAAAACTCATTTTAATCTTTAAATCTTTTAATCTCTATTCTGTTGTCACTTCACCAATAGCAGCAGAGGAGATGAAAGATGAGATTAGGGTTAGGGTTAGGGTTAGGTTAGGGTTAGGGTTAGGGTTTTAGGGTTAGGGTTAGGGTTAGGGGGTTAGGGTTAGGGTTAGGGTTAGGGTTAGTAGGGTTAGGGCGAAAGATTCTAGCCCCCCTTCCATGGAAGGAGGGTGGTGCACGGTCCATCCCTTTGCGGGCATCACCACCCCTCCCTCTAGGGTTTCTGCTGCCAGGTCTGTCTGCGTCCCCTCGAGGGACCGACAAACACCCAGCCATCAGCCATGTTTAGGTTTGTTTTGTGTTCAGCTTTGTTATTCTAGTTAATAAAAAATAAAATGAAAATCTATGATTATGTTTGTTTTGTATTGTTTTTTTTAATCTTTTTTTATCTTTTTTTAGAATTTTTAATCGAATAATATATGTGGGAAAATGAATTTTATGGGAAAAAATGATCAAAAAATGAAAAAAAAAAAAATGAAAAAAAAAATTATATAGGTAAGTAAAAGAAAATTAGCGTGCTATATGGCAACGTTTCAACCTGTTCTCAGGTCTTCTTCAGGCCTAAAAAGCACGCTGTCAGGTGTGATGGGTTTCCTGGCTCTTAGAGAGATGTTTTCCCTTCGAGGAGCAGAGTAGAAATGAGCTCTGTGCAGCCCCTCCCTTCCTTACCACCTCTGGTCTCCTCCCCTTGTGTTTTCCCAGAATCAGTTTTTTTTAACTTTCCAATTACTTATACCCTTTTAAAACTTATTTTTAGACATAATGTGTTGGATTTCTGCATTTTGTTACAGTTTTTAACCCTGAAATTCCATTATTTTAGTTCCCAATTTGTTTATTTGGATACCTTTACAAATTTTTGATTTAAATGAAATGTAATGTATTTTCCAGTTACCTTATTAGATAGAAAATCCCAATTTTAATTATTTAAGAGGGTCATGCTCTTGTTTTGTTTAAAACAACTTTTTTTAAAAAAATGTTTTGATTGTTTCATGTAATGAATTTGTTTTTTGAACGTTCAAAAAGTTGTTTTTTACATTTTTTATTTTTTAAATTTGATGATTAATCAGTGATATGGAAAAAACTAATTGTAATTAGGGTTAGGGCCAAATTGAGTAATTAGTGATTTGATTAAAATTAAGTCTAATTAGGGTTTAGGGTCAAATTCAAATTGGTTCAGGTTAGGATAGGGGTTATGGTTAGGGTTAGGATAGGGGGGTTATGGTTAGGGTTAGGGATAGGGGTTAGGGTTAGGGGTTAGGATTAGGGTTAGGGCCAGAAGATTGATTAATTCAGGTTAGGAGAACCATACGTGGTGAGGTTAAGGTTAGATCAAAAGCAACAGGAATTATAATATCCAATTATTAAGGAGGAATATGGATTACAGTAAAAACAAAAAAAGGTAAAACAAGATAAAGCAATCATCAGATGAAGGTTTTTTTTTATACCAAGGAAAATGTCTTAGGGTTAGGGTTAGGGTTAGGGTTAGGGTTAGGGTTAGTTAGGGTTAGGGTTAGGGTTAGGGTTAGGGTTAGGGTTAGGGGGTTAGGGATATAGGGTTTAAGCGACGTTGTCCACCCCCGGTAACTCGGGAACGGAAGGTCGTCGTAGAGAGAAAATAACAAGTCCTACCCCAGTGGACAAAGGGGGTAAAAAACCGTTTGGCGTTGTCCCCAAGTCTCTAGGACTTACGGTTCCGGAGATACTTCAAATTTTTGGAGAATTTTTTCTGTAACTTTTGAACGGAAAGTCGTAGAGACTCAGGGACAGCTCCAGTGTGTTCGAAAGGGCCGGATTATGTCTGACGAACGTTGGTTCCAAGTCTCTAGGACCTTCCGTTCAAATGTTATAGGCCAAAAACCGTTTTCGGAAAAAAAGCTAGGCGAAAATTGCTCCAAGTGTTTTGGGCCGAAATCCTCCTTGCAAAAAACGATTTAGGAGCACGTTTCAGAGCATTTGGAGTCTATTGGTAATGGTTTGTAGTGAAGGATTTTGAAAAGTTTTGTTCCCACTAGTTGGTGCCATTACTTGAAACTTTGGTTCTGGTAAGGGAAAGCGTCTGGATGGGAGTCTGAAGGTGTGTGAAAGTGGTAAGAACAAGGTCATTGTCTTTTTTACAGGTAGACAACACCAGGAACCAGCAGGATGAGCAAGTATCGTCTGTCTGCGAGGACAAATCTCTGGTTTCCTGTCAGCTCCAACTGTCAGATGAACGGCTCCTCAGGATCATGAATATTGTCAAAATGCATAAAATGTAAATATTATATATAAAAGGTAGTTGTAAATATTACTTTGATGTTTATATGAAAATAGTTTTGTGATTGTTAAAAATTGCGCATATTTCTAAAAACGCACGCGAATAATTATTTTCTACATTCTTTTGATGTGGAAGGTCTCTCCTCCCAGAATGAGGCAATGAGGCCTCTCTGATTCTCTGCTGCCAATCGCCTCATTCATTAAGGAAAAGCACTTCCACAAAGCTGCTGATGGTTTTCCTCTGCTTCAGTATCACGCTGGTGGGGGGAAACCTTTTTTTTTTTTTTTTTTTTTTTTTTTTTTTTTAAGACCTTTATTTCAGAGTAATGATACAGCGAGATACGCCGAGTTTGCACTCATAAGAACACTTCTATTTCACTTCTATTATGTTTGTAAACTCATTTTAATCTTTTAAATCTTTTAATCTCTATTCTGTTGTCACTTCACCAATAGCAGCAGAGGAGATGAAAGATGAGATTAGGGTTAGGGTTAGGGTTAGGGTTAGGGTTAGGGTTTAGGGTTAGGGTTAGGGTTAGGGGGTTAGGGTTAGGGTTAGGGTTAGGGTTAGGGTTAGTAGGGTTAGGGCGAAAGAATTCTAGCCCCCCTTCCATGGAAGGAGGGTGGTGCACGGTCCATCCTTTGCGGGCATCACCACCCCTCCCTCTAGGGTTCTGCTGCCAGGTCTGTCTGCGTCCCCTCCGAGGACCGACAAACACCCAGCCATCAGCCATGTTTAGGTTTGTTTTGTGTTCAGCTTTGTTATTCTAGTTTAATAAAAAATAAAATGAAAATCTATGATTATGTTTGTTTTGTATTGTTTTTTTTAATTTTTTTTTATCTTTTTTAGAATTTTTAATCGAATAATTATGTGGAAAATGAATTTTATGGGAAAAAAATGATCAAAAAAATGAAAAAAAATGAAAAAAAAATTATATAGGTAATAAGTAAAAGAAATTAGCGTGCTATATGGCAACGTTTCAACCTGTTCTCAGTCTTCTTCAGGCCATAAAAAGCACGCTGTCAGGTGGTGATGGGTTTCCTGGCTCTTAGAGAGATGTTTTCCCTTCGAGGAGCAGAGTAGAAATGAGCTCTGTGCAGCCCCTCCCTTCCTTACCACCCTCTGGTCTCCTCCCCCTTGTGTTTTCCCAGAATCAGTTTTTTTAACTTCCAATTACTTATACCCTTTTAAAACTTATTTTTAGACATAATGTGTTGGATTTCTGCATTTTGTTACAGTTTTTAACCCTGAAATTCCATTATTTAGTTCCCAATTTGTTTATTTGGATACCTTTACAAATTTTGATTTAAATGAAATGTAATGTATTTTCCAGTTACCTTATTAGATAGAAAAATCCCAATTTTAATTATTTAAGAGGGTCATGCTCTTGTTTTGTTTAAAACAACTTTTTTTAAAAAAATGTTTTGATGTGTTTCATGTAATGAATTCTGTTATTTTGAACGTTCAAAAAGTTGTTTTTACATTTTTTATTTAAATTTGATGATTAATCAGTGATATGGAAAAAACTAATTGTAATTAGGGTTAGGCCAAAAATGAGTAATTAGTGATTTGATTAAAAATTAAGTCTAATTAGGGTTAGGGTTAGGGTTAGGGTTAGGGTTAGGGTTAGGGATATAGGGTTTTAAGCGACGTTGTCCACCCCCGGTAACTCGGGAACGGAAGGTCGTAGAGAGAAAATAACAGTCCTACCCCAGTGGACAAAGGGGTAAAAAACCGTTTGGCGTTGTCCCCAAGTCTCTAGGACTTACGGTTCGGGAGATACTTCAAATTTTTGGAGAATTTTTTCTGTAACTTTTGAACGGAAAGTCGTAGAGACTCAGGGACAGCTCCAGTGTGTTCAGAAGGGCCCGGATTATGTCTGACGAACGTTGGTTCCAAGTCTCTAGGACCTTCCGTTCAAATGTTATAGGCCAAAACCGTTTTCGGAAAAAACGCTAGGCGAAAATTGCTCCAAGTGTTTTGGGCCGAAATCCTCCTTGCAAAAACGATTTAGGAGCACGTTTCAGAGCATTTGGAGTCTATTGGTAATGGTTTGTAGTGAAGGATTTTGAAAAGTTTTGTTCCCACTAGTTGGTGCCATTACTTGAAACTTTGGTTCTGGTAAGGGAAAGCGTCTTGGATGGGAGTCTGAGGGTGTGAAAAGTGGTGGTAAGAAACAAGGTCATTGTCTTTTTTTACAGGTAGACAACACCAGGAACCAGCAGGATGAGCAAAGTATCGTCTGTCTGCGAGGACAAATCTCTGGTTTCCTGTCAGCTCCAACTGTCAGATGAACGGCTCCTCAGGATCATGAATATTGTCAAAATGATGTTAAAATGTAAATATTATATAAAAAGGTAGTTGTAAATATTTACCTTTGATGTTTATATGAAAATAGTTTTGTGATTGTTAAAAATTGCGCATATTTCTAAAAACGCACGCGAATAATTATTTTCTACATTCTTTTGATGTGGAAGGTCTCTCCTCCCAGAATGAGGCAATGAGGCCTCTCTGATTCTCTGCTGCCAATCGCCTCATTCATTAAGGAAAAGCACTTCCACAAAGCTGCTGATGGTTTTCCTCTGCTTCAGTATCACTGCTGGTGGGGAAACCTTTTTTTTTTTTTTTTTTTTTTTTTTTTTTTTAAGACCTTTATTTCAGAGTAATGATACAGCGAGATACGCCGAGTTTGCACTCATAAGAACACTTCTATTTCACTTCTATTATGTTTGTAAACTCATTTTAATCTTTTAAATCTTTTAATCTCTATTCTGTTGTCACTTCACCAATAGCAGCAGAGGAGATGAAAGATGAGATTAGGGTTAGGGTTAGGGTTAGGGTTAGGGTTAGGGTTTAGGGTTAGGGTTAGGGTTAGGGGGTTAGGGTTAGGGTTAGGGTTAGGGTTAGGGTTAGTAGGGTTAGGGCGAAAGATTCTAGCCCCCCCTTCCATGGAAGGAGGGTGGTGCACGGTCCATCCCTTTGCGGGCATCACCACCCCTCCCTCTAGGGTTCTGCTGCCAGGTCTGTCTGCGTCCCCTCCGAGGACCGACAAACACCCAGCCATCAGCCATGTTTAGGTTGTTTTGTGTTCAGCTTTGTTATTCTAGTTTAATAAAAAATAAAATGAAAATCTATGATTATGTTTGTTTTGTATTGTTTTTTTTTAATCTTTTTTTTATCTTTTTTTAGAATTTTTAATCGAATAATTATGTGGAAAATGAATTTTATGGGAAAAAATGATCAAAAAAAAATGAAAAAAATGAAAAAAAATTATATAGGTAAGTAAAAGAAAATTAGCGTGCTATATGGCAACGTTTCAACCTGTTCTCAGGTCTTCTTCAGGCCTAAAAAGCACGCTGTCAGGTGTGTGATGGGTTTCCTGGCTCTTAGAGAGATGTTTTCCCTTCGAGGGAGCAGAGTAGAAATGAGCTCTGTGCAGCCCCTCCCTTCCTTACCACCTCTGGTCTCCTCCCCCTTGTGTTTCCCAGAATCAGTTTTTTTAACTTTCCAATTACTTATACCCTTTTAAAACTTATTTTTAGACATAATGTGTTGGATTTCTGCATTTTGTTACAGTTTTTAACCCTGAAATTCCATATTTTAGTTCCCAATTTGTTTATTTGGATACCTTTACAAATTTTGATTTAAATGAAATGTAATGTATTTTCCAGTTACCTTATTAGATAGAAAATCCCAATTTTAATTATTTAAGAGGGTCATGCTCTTGTTTTGTTTAAAACAACTTTTTTTAAAAAAATGTTTTGATGTGTTTCATGTAATGAATTCTGTTATTTTGAACGTTCAAAAAGTTGTTTTTACATTTTTATTTTAAATTTGATGATTAATCAGTGATATGGAAAAAACTAATTGTAATTAGGGTTAGGGCCAAATTGAGTAATTAGTGATTTGATTAAAATTAAGTCTAATTAGGGTTAGGGTCAAATTCAAATTGGTTCAGGTTAGGATAGGGGTTATGGTAGGGTTAGGATAGGGTTGGTTATGGTTAGGGTTAGGGATAGGGTTAGGGTTAGGGTTAGGATTAGGGTTAGGGCCAGATTTAGATTGATTAATTCAGGTTAGGAGAACCATACGCGGTGAGGTTAAGGTTAGATCAAAAGCAACAGGAATTATAATATCCCATTATTAAGGAGGAATATGGATTACAGTAAAAACAAAAAAAGGTAAAACAAGATTTAAAGCAATCATCAGATGAAGGTTTTTTTTATACCCAAGGGAAAATGTCTTAGGGTTAGGGTTAGGGTTAGGGTTAGGGTTAGGGTTAGGGTTAGGGTTAGGGTTAGGGTTAGGGTTAGGGTTAGGGTTAGGGTTAGGGATATAGGGTTTAAGCGACGTTGTCCACCCCCGGTAACTCGGGAACGGAAGGTCGTAGGAGAAAATAACAAGTCCTACCCCAGTGGACAAAGGGGTAAAAAACCGTTTGGCGTTGTCCCCAAGTCTCTAGGACTTACGGTTCCGGAGATACTTCAAATTTTTGGAGAATTTTTTCTGTAACTTTTGAACGGAAAGTCGTAGAGACTCAGGGACAGCTCCAGTGTGTTCAGAAGGGCCGGATTATGTCTGACGAACGTTGGTTCCAAGTCTCTAGGACCTTCCGTTCAAATGTTATAGGCCAAAAACCGTTTTCGGAAAAAAACGCTAGGCGAAAATTGCTCCAAGTGTTTTGGGCCGAAATCCTCCTTGCAAAAACGATTTAGGAGCACGTTTCAGAGCATTTGGAGTCTATTGGTAATGGTTTGTAGTGAAGGATTTTGAAAAGTTTTGTTCCCACTAGTTGGTGCCATTATTTGAAACTTTGGTTCTGGTAAGGGAAAGCGTCTGGGATGGGAGTCTGAAGGTGTGAAAAGTGGTAAGAACAAGGGTCATTGTCTTTTTTTACAGGTAGACAACACCAGGAACCAGCAGGATGAGCAAAGTATCGTCTGTCTGCGAGGACAAATCTCTGGTTTCCTGTCAGCTCCAACTGTCAGATGAACGGCTCCTCAGGATCATGAATATTGTCAAAATGCATAAAATGTAAATATTATATATAAAAGGTAGTTGTAAATATTACCTTGATGTTTATATGAAAATAGTTTTGTGATTGTTTAAAAATTGCGCATATTTCTAAAAACGCACGCGAATAATTATTTTCTACATTCTTTTGATGTGGAAGGTCTCTCCTCCCAGAATGAGGCAATGAGGCCTCTCTGATTCTCTGCTGCAATCGCCTCATTCATTAAGGAAAAGCACTTCCACAAAGCTGCTGATGGTTTTCCTCTGCTTCAGTATCACTGCTGGTGGGGAAACCTTTTTTTTTTTTTTTTTTTTTTTTTTTTTTTTTAAGACCTTTTTCAAGTAATGATACAGCGAGATACGCCGAGTTTGCACTCATAAGAACACTTCTATTTCACTTCTATTATGTTTGTTGTAAACTCATTTTAATCTTTTAAATCTTTAATCTCTATTCTGTTGTCACTTCACCAATAGCAGCAGAGGAGATGAAGATGAGATTAGGGTTAGGGTTAGGGTTAGGGTTAGGGTTAGGGTTTAGGGTTAGGGTTAGGGTTAGGGTTAGGGGGGGGGTTAGGGTTAGGTTAGGGTTAGGGTTAGGGTTAGTAGGGTTAGGGCGAAAGATTCTAGCCCCCCTTCCATGGAAGGAGGGTGGTGCACGGTCCATCCCTTTGCGGGCATCACCACCCTCCCTCTAGGGTTCTGCTGCCAGGTCTGTCTGCGTCCCCTCGAGGACCGACAAACACCCAGCCATCAGCCATGTTTAGGTTGTTTTGTGTTCAGCTTTGTTATTCTAGTTTAATAAAAAATAAAATGAAAATCTATGATTATGTTTGTTTTGTATTGTTTTTTTAATCTTTTTTTTATCTTTTTTTAGAATTTTTAATCGAAATAATTATGTGGAAAATGAATTTTATGGGAAAAAAATGATCAAAAAAGAAAAAAAAAATGAAAAAAAATTATATAGGTAAGTAAAAGAAAATTAGCGTGCTATATGGCAACGTTTCAACCTGTTCTCAGGTCTTCTTCAGGCCTAAAAAGCACGCTGTCAGGTGTGATGGGTTTCTGGCTCTTAGAGAGATGTTTTCCCTTCGAGGAGCAGAGTAGAAATGAGCTCTGTGCAGCCCCTCCCTTCCTTACCACCTCTGGTCTCCTCCCCTTGTGTTTTCCCAGAATCAGTTTTTTTTAACTTTCCAATTACTTATACCTTTTAAAACTTATTTTTAGACATAATGTGTTGGATTTCTGCATTTTGTTACAGTTTTAACCCTGAAATTCCATTATTTTAGTTCCCAATTTGTTTATTGGATACCTTTACAAATTTTGATTTAAATGAAATTAATGTATTTTCCAGTTACCTTATTAGATAGAAAATCCCAATTTTAATTATTTAAGAGGGTCATGCTCTTGTTTTGTTTAAAACAACTTTTTTTAAAAAAATGTTTTGATGTGTTTCATGTAATGAATTCTGTTATTTTGAACGTTCAAAAAGTTGTTTTTACATTTTTTATTTTAAATTTGATGATTAATCAGTGATATGGAAAAAAACTAATTGTAATTAGGGTTAGGGCCAAATTGAGTAATTAGTGATTTGATTAAAATTAAGTCTAATTAGGGTTAGGGTTAGGGTTAGGGTTAGGGTTAGGGATATAGGGTTTAAGCGACGTTGTCCACCCCCGGTAACTCGGGAACGGAAGGTCGTAGAGAGAAAATAACAAGTCCTACCCCAGTGGACAAAGGGGTAAAAAAAAACCGTTTGGCGTTGTCCCCAAGTCTCTAGGACTTACGGTTCCGGAGATACTTCAAATTTTTGGAGAATTTTTTCTGTAACTTTTGAACGGAAAGTCTGTAGAGACTCAGGGACAGCTCCAGTGTGTTCAGAAGGCCGGATTATGTCTGACGAACGTTGGTTCCAAGTCTCTAGGACCTTCCGTTCAAATGTTATAGGCCAAAAAAACCGTTTTCGGAAAAAAACGCTAGGCGGAAATTGCTCCAAGTGTTTGGGCCGAATCCTCCTTGCACAAAACGATTTAGGAGCACGTTTCAGAGCATTTGGAGTCTATTGGTAATGGTTTGTAGTGAAGGATTTTGAAAAGTTTTGTTCCCACTAGTTGGTGCCATTACTTGAAACTGGTTCTGGTAAGGGAAAGCGTCTTGGATGGGAGTCTGAAGGTGTGAAAAGTGGTAAGAACAAGGTCATTGTCTTTTTTTACAGGTAGACAACACCAGGAACCAGCAGGATGAGCAAAGTATCGTCTGTCTGCGAGGACAAATCTCTGGTTTTCTGTCAGCTCCAACTGTCAGATGAACGGCTCCTCAGGATCATGAATATTGTCAAAATGCATAAAATGTAAATATTATATATAAAAGGTAGTTGTAAAATTTACCTTTGATGTTTATATGAAAATAGTTTTGTGATTGTTAAAAATTGCGCAATATTCTAAAAACGCACGCGAATAATTATTTCTACATTCTTTTGATGTGGAAGGTCTCTCCTCCCAGAATGAGGCAATGAGGCCTCTCTGATTCTCTGCTGCCAATCGCCTCATTCATTAAGGAAAAAGCACTTCCACAAAGCTGCTGATGGTTTTCCTCTGCTTCAGTATCACTGCTGGTGGGGAAACCTTTTTTTTTTTTTTTTTTTTTTTTTTTTTAAGACCTTTATTTCAGAGTAATGATACAGCGAGATACGCCGAGTTTTGCACTCATAAGAACACTTCTATTTCACTTCTATTATGTTTGTAAAACTCATTTTAATCTTTTAAATCTTTTAATCTCTATTCTGTTGTCACTTCACCATAGCAGCAGAGGAGATGAAAGATGAATTAGGGTTAGGGTTAGGGTTAGGGTTAGGGTTAGGGTTTAGGGTTAGGGTTAGGGTTAGGGTTAGGGTAGGGTTAGGGTTAGGGTTAGGGTTTTAGGGTTAGTAGGTTAGGGCGAAAGATTCTAGCCCCCCTTCCATGGAAGGAGGGTGGTGCACGGTCCATCCCTTTGCGGGCATCACCACCCCTCCCTCTAGGGTTCTGCTGCCAGGTCTGTCTGCGTCCCCTCCGAGAGACCGACAAACCCAGCCATCAGCCATGTTTAGGTTTGTTTTGTGTTCAGCTTTGTTATTCTAGTTTAATAAAAATAAAATGAAAATCTATGATTATGTTTGTTTTGTATTGTTTTTTTTAATCTTTTTTTTATCTTTTTTTAGAATTTTAATCGAATAATTATGTGGAAATGAATTTTATGGGAAAAAAAAAATGATCAAAAAATGAAAAAAAATGAAAAAAAAATTATATAGGTAAGTAAAAGAAAATTAGCGTGCTATATGGCACGTTTCAACCTGTTCTCAGGTCTTCTTCAGGCCTAAAAAGCACGCTGTCAGGTGTGATGGGTTTCCTGGCTCTTAGAGAGATGTTTTCCCTTCGAGGAGCAGAGTAGAAATGAGCTCTGTGCAGCCCCTCCCTTCTTACCACCTCTGGTCTCCTCCCCCTTGTGTTTTCCCAGAATCAGTTTTTTTAACTTTCCAATTACTTATTACCCTTTTAAAACTTATTTTTAGACATAATGTGTGGATTTCTGTTTTGTTACAGTTTTAACCCTGAATTCCATTATTTTAGTTCCCAATTTGTTTATTTGGATACCTTTACAAATTTTGATTTAAATGAAATGTAATGTATTTTCCAGTTACCTTATTAGATAGAAAATCCCAATTTTAATTATTTAAGAGGGTCATGCTTTGTGTGTTTTTAAAACAACTTTTTTTAAAAAAATGTTTTTGATGTGTTTCATGTAATGAATTCTGTTATTTTGAACGTTCAAAAAGTTGTTTTTACATTTTTTATTTTAAATTTGATGATTAATCAGTGATATGGAAAAAACTAATTGTAATTAGGGTTAGGGCCAATTGAGTAATTAGTGATTTGATTAAAAATTAAGTCTAATTAGGGTTAGGGTCAAATTCAAATTGGTTCAGGTTAGGATAGGGGTTATGGTTAGGGTTAGGATAGGGGTTATGGTTAGGGTTAGGGATAGGGGTTAGGGTTAGGGGTTAGGATTAGGGTTAGGGCCAGATTTAGATGATTAATTCAGGTTGGAGAACCATACGCGGTGGTGAGGTTAAGGTTAGATCAAAAGCAACAGGAATTATAATATCCAATTATTAAGGAGGAATATGGATTACAGTAAAAACAAAAAAAGGTAAAAAACAGATAAAGCAATCATCAGATGAAGGTTTTTTTTATACCCAAGGAAAATGTCTTAGGGTTAGGGTTAGGGTTAGGGTTAGGGTTAGGGTTAGTTAGGGTAGGGTTAGGGTTAGGGTTAGGTTAGGGTTAGGGATATAGGGTTTAAGCGACGTTTGTCCCACCCCCGGTAACTCGGGAACGGAAGGTCGTCGTAGAGAGAAAATAACAAGTCCTACCCCGTGGACAAAGGGGTAAAAAACCGTTTGGCGTTGTCCCCAAGTCTCTAGGACTTACGGTTCCGGAGATACTTCAAATTTTTGGGAGAATTTTTTCTGTAACTTTTGAAAGGAAAGTCGTAGAGACTCAGGGACAGCTCCAGTGTGTTCAGAAGGGCCGGATTATGTCTGACGAACGTTGGTTCCAAGTCTCTAGGACCTTCCGTTCAAATGTTATAGGCCAAAACAAACCGTTTTTCGGAAAAAACGCTAGGCGAAAAATTGCTCCAAGTGTTTTGGGGGCCGAAATCCTCCTTGCAAAAACGATTTAGGAGCACGTTTCAGAGCATTTGGAGTCTATTGGT
>BOLG01000687.1:0-43774 GCA_016861445.1 Oryzias woworae
GAGTTCATGTCTCTAAAGTAAAGATTTTTCTAGAAACTATTCCCAATCCTTTCTATCAAGGCCCAATAAAAGAAAGCATATATTGCAGCATCTCCTCCTCCTCTCTCAGTTGTTTTAACGTCTCCGTGTGGCTCACACCAGCTTTCTATTCATCCTTCATCACTGACATTCTCTGTAAAACATTCCCCTCAGTGAGTTTGGAATTTGTTGATCATTTCCGCAGCTTCCATGGATCCAGAGTGAAATTCCTCATCGTGTCACTGATGGCTGATGTTACAACCACGTTCCTCAAATCAAAAAAGGAAACGAGGTAAAAACCTGCTTGTCTCACGGCCATTGTGTCAGTTATTATCGACTCTCTTTGTTAGTGATTATCACTTAAAGCACACAGAAAATCTGTCTGAATGTTGTCCAGACGCTTTGAATTGAAAAGTAAATGAACCTAAAAACGCACAAGTGACCCCAAACTCCTCCATAAGTGGGTTGTGGTTTTACAGAAAAAAAAGCATCAAACAAATAATTTAGACAATAAAATTTCTGCTGTATGTTTAACTAAACAAAAAAAAATCGGAATTAAAAGAAAAATCCTATGAAATATCTATCAACGTATTTCATTAAAGAGGTTGATGAATGAAAGAGGTTAGAATCATCCTGAGGCATTAAACTCCTTCAGGCCTTAAATTATGGAGCCTTTTATATTTATCTGCAGCAAACAACAATCCTGTTTGCTACTTTTTAATATTTATTTATTTTAATATTTTATTACTATCTTATTTATTTTATTAATATTTGTATTCATTAAAATATTTTAATATTCTTATCCATGCTTTATTTATATATTTTATTGCTTATTTTATTTTCTGTAAAGTTAGAACAGCCAACAGCTGTGATTACAACCTGATCCAATCACACATCCAATCTTCATAAAGTGATTTTATGCATTTGTGTTGCAGCAGTAGGAAATGTATCAGTCATGTTGGCAACATTTGTTTAGAATATTTCTGCAGGATTTTCTATCAGGTGGCCTGTCAGCTGATGAAGAGGTTGTTGGACTCGTGAGGGACGAGTGCAGGAGCATCACTGGCTCTTTAATCAGTTGTTTTTGTAAAGAGGCGGAGCAACGCTTCCACGCTTTAACTGGCACGACTGGATCCATAACAGGAACCTGCTGTGTTTAAAGCAACAAAAGAAATGTGTTCACACGTCAATGTCCTGTTTGCAGCGGTGGATCAGTGAGGAATGGCGGTGATGCAGCGCTTAAGTCAACCACCATGTACTGAGACCCCCCCCGGTTGAGGCATGCAGGTGACAAGGAAGACCTTTAGGTCCACAGTCCCCTTTCAATGGTCTTACGAGCCGCCATCACAAACCACACACAAACACACACACACAGTCTGTGGTAAACTGATGAAACACATTTATCTGATCAAATAAATTGTCCTAAAAACATTTCTGTCAAAAAGTTATTTTTAATTCAGGAAATTCACTTTTGAAATTTTACATTAAGGTTTAAATATAAAAAAAATATTTTTAAAAAGTTTTGGCAAACAATAAAAAAATAATAATGACCACTTTCATGGAATCAATTTTTATTTATGAAATAAATATTAATTAATCAAACGTATGAATCTTTTTGGCTTTAAATCCATTTTTGTATTTTCTCACCATAAAGTATTCTGTTAATTTTCATTTTATTTATGTCTTTATTAACGTAAATAAATTTAACTCCTAAAGAGTTTAAAAACTGTTTTTTACTAAAGACATTTTGAAAAAAATTGTGATCAGAATTTACTTTCATTGGAAAAGGATTAAAATTATGATCTTGTGAATCAAAATCAAATAAATGAAGAGTTTTGACATTGAAAGCCAAAAAAAAACCCTTTCTGTGAATTAAGCCGCTTCCATCCATCATGGAGAACTAAATGTTACCATTCTGATTGATTTAAATAGAAAATGAGACAAAATTAAATTAAATTCATTTAGATCGTAATAAGACTGCAGCTGTGAAATGGATGTTTTGTATTTTTTGCTTCCAGTTTAACATTGAAAAAGCACCTAAATGTTTAAGGCACATTTAAAAAAATATTTATATATATATATATATATATTTATATATATGTATGAATATGTAAATATCTTTGTTTTTTAAATATTTTTTAAAATGTGCCTTAAACATTTAGGTGCTTTTTCAACGTTAAAACTGGAAGCAAAATATATATATATATATACATATACATATACATAAATATACATATTATAAGTATATAATATAATCTTTGCATATTTTTGTTATAAACGTTTGTGAATAATTTCCGATTCTTTCAGTCTGGGTGTACGCAGACGTCTAAAACCAATACTAGAAACCAGTTCATTAAAATGATCGTTTTATTTTTGGAAACATGTCAAAACGCTGCTTCTTAGATACAAATGAAAACCCTGACAGAAGTCAGCGCATCAGGTCTGTTGTGAGCTCTCCTTCATCCTAAACCGGGAGCAGAATTCGGGGAGAAACAGAACGGTGCGTCCCCACATGACTCCGCCGCCGCCATGACCTAGATAACACAGCTGAGGCTGAGCGCTCCTCCAGATGCAGACCCAGAACAGAACCCAGACAGCTATCGTTCACTCTGCTTTCCAAACAATAAAGAACATGTCAAATCAATTCAAATGACAGCACCATTTCTATGCATGTATGCATTCTCTCATCTTTGAGTGTTTTTGTGTCTGACGGGGGCTTAACAGGAGGGGAGGTCTTTCTTGACTCTTCTCTGAAAAAACACGGATCAGTCCATGTTCCAGAGATCTCCAACCAGCTCCACAGTCCTGTGTGGGTAATTTAGCGGCTGCACACGCCCAGATGACCACTCATGGCCACTCTGAGTGGCATGCTGAAGGGGGCAGAGCCCTCTCCGGCGCAGGTGAACATGTGCAGCTGCCGTGTTCGGTGTGCTCAGGGTCTGGGACTAGTCTGTGTCAAACACTCTGCAGAACAGCGCAAATTAGAATGAAATATTGAGTTCATTTATGAATAAGTGGGGCTGAACGCCCCTTGTCGAGCTAGCTTCCGCATGCATATTGAGCTGATAGAAACCTCTGGATGGGTCATTTCTCTGAGCTGCTTCATTAAATAGTGAAAGTCAAAAGTGCAATGCTTCCTGACAAAAAAAAGAAGAGAGAAAGATGTATAGAGGTGGGACGGAGGGAAGGTTTGTCTTAGTTCTGGCTCAGAATCCAGATGATAAAAACGATTTATCTAAAAATAGTTTGACCAAAGGGGGTTAGAGCAGTGAATTATAGATTAAATCATATGTGCAGTTAATGGAACAATGAACTCCACTCAATAGGAGTTGGTAAGGCAGATTATTTGATTGTGCAGCATGAAAATGCAGTGAAGGGTTGAGTATGAGGTGCAGCTTCAGAGGAACGTGGCAGAACGCAGATCGAAGCCGCACCTTCCAGAGCGCTTAACACTGGATCTGCAGAGGCTGTCCTGAGTGTGTGAATGTGCCTGATCAAAGCCCCACAGAGAACTTATTCAACTTGTTTCTTTCAAAAGCTCCAGTCTGCTGAGGTCATCTCAAGAAAAACATCAAACCCACAGAAATAAAATGAAAGTGAACGACAGTTCCACGGAATGATTTAACTGCGTTTCAGTTAAAAATGACCTACATATTCTATAGAAACATTTCTAATGCTGTATTTTGTTCATATACAACAGTGGTACCTAATGGTTCTTTTTATAAACAGCCTCTGAGAGAATTGTACCAGAAAACACCAGACAGAAAAAAAATGTGGAAAAAAAAAACAATTTTATGTTCTGACTTTTTGCACAATTATTATTCATGGGCTGATTTTTAAAAGTGTGCAAAATGATGAGCCTAACTACTAATACTCTACTAAGATATAACATGTTGTAATAATTGTTTGTTAAGTTTTTTTTTGACTGGAAAAAAACAGAAATTTGGATTTAGTTAAAAACAATAATTTAAAATCTTGTTTTTTAAGAAATCAAAATCATTTTTTAAAAATCTAGGAATTGAGTTTTTTTATACAGGATTTATATTATTAATTTTCTGTCTGCAAAAATCCACCTCAAACTCTTGACATCTGAATTTTCTTTAAACTTTGAAAAAAATAATCACTTCTGCTTTTGCATTTAGAAGCTAAATGAAGGTAATGTTGGAGCCGAAGTTGTTTGATGCATATTTACATCAATGGGCTTTAAGGGATTAAGTTCGTTTTTATTATTTAAACGATTTTATTTTTCACTTTTTTAAAAAAGTTTTCTTCAAAAAAATTGAAATTAAAAAAAAGCATCAAACCAAAGTATAAATCGAATGAACTGGTGACCTCGTGAATCCGATTCAGATCGATTCACTATTTTAGCAGCCAGACACAAACCTATTAAAAACACCTACCATTGTATTCAACAGACCTAAGGAGGGACAGGAATCTGAAGCTGCACAAAACCCAAATCCTGTTTGCAAAGCCTGTCCTGCACAATGCAGTGCAGCAGGGAATGTGTCCTTCATAGAAGAGATCAAAAGGCAAAGAGCATGAAGTAAGGTGACTGCAGAGAGAGGAAAACTGCCTCTAACGGGAAGAAAACTCCGGCAGACTCGGGAAGGTCGAGTCGCTGCTGTGAGCAGCTGGGTCATGGGGGGGCTGTTCTGCGTGCTCCAGCAGAGCTGGTCCCGGTGCCGTGGCGTCTCCCCTGGAAGGAGCTCCAGCACATGTGAAGTGAGTGGAGCGTGTGTTTCCAGGCTCCTCTCTGCTTAGCGCGCTGCAGTAATGACTCCACGCATGCAGGCCAAAGGGCACATGCATGAACTAACTGCTGGATCTGATTTCTGATGGCATTTTGAAAAGGTACACGGCTTTCTCAGATCCCCCCAGAGACAAATCCACAATGATGAATGCTGCCATTAAGAAAATGACTTGTCTCAAATGTCAGGCTGAAGCCAATGTTTTCAGGATAAAAATTGATAGCATGAGCACACCAGACACTTTCCTTTTTAGCCCTCTCTCTAATGTTTTTGCCAGGAAAGTGTAATCAACCCTAATTATTTGAACTGCCTGCCACTCTTTGACACCATCGATTTCTTAAAATAATTAGAGCTTTACAATGCCTGTGTTTTAATGTTGATGGCCCCGACTATAATGAGGACAGATGTCAGGAGCCTTTCACAGCCCCAACTTCTGAAAAGTCCAGCCTGGAAATCCAAACGTGTGTTTGCCAGCTGGGCTGTGAGTTTCAGGAAGCAGTGTGAAGAGGCCAGCATGAAAACACCAGGCTGAACCCATGAAAAACACAGTAGGTGATCCTGTAGCCTCTGCTGGACGTGCTGAAGATCTGCACCCTTCAAACAGAGTAGCTCAATCCTCCTCCTCAGGTTTCCAGCATGATCGAATTTGCACTTCAAACCACTGTGCCCATTTAATCAGCCATTATGCATGCCCAGCCAACCGCTGCAGACTTTCAGAGCAAAATCTCAGACTCAGGCACACAAAGCTATCTTTGATTATACGATAGCCCATGGGAAAACTTTATCAAACTCCACGGCTTCCTGTGGAGAAGGACCAGGTGACTCGCAGCACTCAATCTGAAAGGCACATTCTTCCCTGAATGCTGCAAGGAATCGAGCCTTTGATCCAAACAAAGGCAGCTGTGAATGCCGTTCCAGATAGCAGCCCCACCAATCGCGCCGCCACTTCCTTCCACCAATCAGGGCCTTGTCTCCAGCAACCAGCCCTAATCCAGCCCACCACTGCTTCATCTACATACTGACCCCCCACCCCCGAAAACATGAGCTGCAAACAAATGAGCGTATTAAAATGAAGGAAATGAAAACGTCCCGCACTCACCCATCTCTGTGTCCGATTTATTGTCCATTTCCGTGTCAGTGAGCGTGAGAGCCGAGTTGGAGCGACTGGAGAGGCAGGAATTCTGCCCAGATTTTGCCCCTGTTCCCCAAAGAGTTATGGTACATTCCGTGATACAGGTTCATGGTTTTTTCTGTGGCGGCGGGTCCCCTTGAGTAGCTGCTGAGGGGGTGGGACAGGCCGGCTCAGGGCCCAGAGCCAAGCCTCTGCGAGGCGGCGGATCACAAATCCCGAGCTGTCTCAGTGAAAACGTCTGTCCTGCGAACGACAGCCAGCAGTAAAGTTTAGAGCAACAACGCCGTTAACGGGCAGCAGAAGACACACCAGCAGGTCGTGCGGGGGTCACTGCCTGCTCTCAGCAACATGCAGCGACCTTCACCCAACACTAACATCCAGGTTCCCGACAGACAGGAGATGCTCACAACAAAATCCACAAAAAAATCAGAATTCAATCAACTTTAGGTTTCACTTTCTTTACAGAGGTCAATGATAATGACATTTATTTTCACTGATTGAAACAATAAATAATGTAAAAATAGGAATGAATCAGTAAAAACTGTTGTTTAAATTTGTGGTTCAGGATTAAAACGATTGTGTTTTATTCACAAACACAGAACTGTGTAACACAATGAGCAGAAAAAGCCCCTTTTTTGCTCCCTGACTTTAAACTTGGCATTTTGTTCAGTGGTGAGGAGGCAGCTGATACTGAGGAAAGTCTGTTAAAAACGTCATCAGGACTCTTTCATTCTCAATTAGCATGAAGAAAGTCCACGTGAGCAGTGGACAGATTTTCTGATTGCAATCTCATGAGCTCAAAGTGGCATAAAAAAAGCCTCAAACTGTTTAATTACAGCAATGGGATCCAGCAGGCAATAGGAGGAGGCTGATTCTGATTTCTCCTGACTTCAGCTCAGCACGCTCAGGACTTTCAGATGATCAGGGAAGCAGATTTTCCTGAAGTTTAGAATAATTGTGAGTTGATTTCACTGTCGACTGCTCACTGACAGACTGCAGTTGTTTTTTTTTTTTGTCTTGTAAGGTGAAGCGCATCTAAAATCATGTTGCTTCAGCTGTTTCAGAAGTCTGAAACATGACATTTCATTTATTTTCAATTATCCTGACATTTCAATAGTAAGAGGACAGCAGGACATTAGACTTTTGCAGATATCGAATATGGAGACGTTTTCAAACCTGTAGAGTTTAACTTTTGGATGAAGTGAAGCAGATTTTTCCTAATCTTCTGCGTCACGTCCAACACTTCAAACTTTCATCATCGAGCTTTTTAAAAAGCTCGATGATGAAAGTGCAGAGCTGCTGGAGTTTGTTGCAGATGCATTCAGTCAGATGATATTTACCTCCTGCCACTATTGAGTATAAACACAGACATCATGCATCCCATAAGTGAAGACAGCTCTGTCCCCATGGCAGCACCAGCTGACTGATGATGCAGGCAGCTTCACATTTGCAGATTGGGTTCTTTCCCGGCAGGAAGACTGACCTGCTCTGGCGTAGTCGGCGCTCTCCATGTGAGCCATCTCCTTGACCCTGCCTCCAAACAGCATCCGTGAAGGGTCATGGTCGAAGGCCTGCAGGGTCTCACTGGAGCTGTATGACTTCTGGGTGGGCACGCGGCAGGCCCCCTCGTCCCGGTCAGTTGAGGAGGCGGTGTGTAGCGGCGCTCCCTGTCCTTGTCTCTGCCACAGTCTCTGTCCCGATCTCTCTGGCTCTTGGACAGCGAGCAGAAAGGCCGCTGCTCCCTCACCCTTTCCATGCTGCTGGCATGCTGGGCTTGACCCCTCCCTTCACCGCCTGCGCTCCCCCAAACACTGGCGACTGGATTACTTCTGTCTTTTCAGCTTCCTCCTTCCGCCTCGTCCACAATCTGCTCCCTCCTCGTCACTTCTGATCCGCTGCTGGTCACGTCTTTGCTCCGTTCATCCCTCTGTCCACTCCACCTGTGAGAGAGGAGAACCGAAGGCTGCGGTGATGCTAGTCTTTTCTCACAAGCACAAAAGTCCCCTCCCCTGATCAGGAAATTCCCCTCATCCTAAGCAGTCCTCCTTAAATAACTCCATACTGAGACTTTATTTCTAAATAAACATTTGCAGTTTGCATCACAATGAATGCTTTGCTTTGGTTTGGCTTCATGGAGACTGACTCCTCTGGAGTCACATTTACAGTTTTAGGAAGTAAAAAAAGAATCATTTTCACTTTTCAGGGGGCAGCATGTAATCTGGCTACTGTTCAGCTTTTACATGTTAAAAGACAAACACGCACAGATGTTCACATTTGTGCCTTTCACATGTAACAATTCTGGTTTTAACGATTCATTTTAACGATCATATTTGTGGTTGATGATCCGATTCACATCCATTCACATTGTAGTTTGATAAAGTTCAGCCCATCGTTGGTTTTCTACATCAAAATATTCCAAAGGGAACATTAGAACATTTGACCTCACTGTATGGTCACGTCTTTGCTAAATCCACACATAATGATGGTTGATCAGTTTTTGCTGCATCACGTGTGTGTCGTCCGCTGTGATGGAACTTTTTACGTTATAGTAAAATAAATCCACCATGTCTTAATCCAAATGATATTTTCAAAGACTGATATGATCGTTTTCTTGCATTTTGAAACAATTATACACAACTTACCTCTGACAGATTGATCTGGTTGAATCATAGGAATAGAAATTAATTTATTGACTAATTGTTAACATTAGCGGTGCAACAAAATTGGTGATCCATATTGGAGTTGTCCAGCCATTAGGTTTTAGATCCTCATACCAGCTTGAATGAGAAAAATAAGACCTTAATGGATCTCTTAGTTTGTAAGTGGATGCATCAGAACGGTGCGGAGCAGGGAGCTTGCTGATTGGAGCTCCTATGTCACATCTACAGGCTTTACGGCCCTTTTTCTCATCTGAGAAGAGCTGCTGCTCGTCTGCTTTTTTTTCATCAGTCAGCATAGTGTGGAATCTGTCAGCGTTCACAGTAACGGGATAGCACTGTGGAAGAAAAATAAGCGAAACCAGCACTCACCACGTCCCTGCCTCACCTCAGAGTTTGCCCTGTTTCAGATTTGAATGTGCATTTTCAAAAAAAGACTAATTATGATTTCAATCATACAGAAAATATATCTGTAACACAAATAAGAAGACAGATAAACTTTTGCTTTCATTAACTGAATGTCCCTGCTTGTTCCAGACCTTTAACAGACATTTGTTGTGTTGTTCCTGGCATGTCTGAATCCATAGTGGTAATATCTGATCTTTGGAGGAAAGTGTTGGTCTGTGCTGCTTCTCTGCTGGACTCTCATGCATGCTGCAGGCCTTCTTCACTCTCCCCGCTGTGTTCTTCTGGGAGACCGGACCTTTAAGCGAGAGCCTCATATCTCTCTGAAATTAGGAGAGGGACTTTGAGCGAGCAGCTCCACTCCGCTGAAGCTGCTCCCCGAGAACAACGAGGCTGAGAATCTAGACTTTCAGATCTTTCTTTTGGCCTTCCACCTAAATCTTTCAGAAAGTAAACATTTCCCAGCATTCACACTTCTGGACATTAAAGTACCCAAACATATTTGTGGATGGGTTTTTTATGTGTGAATGGCTGAGGTTTAAAGACTTTAAATAATAATGTATTTGATCAAACTAGTATGTATGTTTATTCAATAATGCTTCTAATTACTGATCCCTCATTATGGAATTAGGTCTTAATATTTGTTTTTTGTTTGAGGCACAAAACTTGATTTCTGGACATGAAAGGCCAGACTTTCATTGTGGCTGTGTGCCTGCCTGAATTATGAATCCTCAGTTTCTTCTTCATCTTCTTCTACATAACGCTTCCAGCTGCGTGACTCCAGAGTTGCTTTTGCATGAGCACAAAGCAGAGCAGTAACCACAAAGAAATCAAAGACCTCAGAGAAAACATCACATCCACAATAAATACTGTCTTAATGCTCTTGTCTGAGACTATTCAAAAATAACACAATGCAATAAATTATTAAAACCCTGTTACTTAAAATGCTAAAACATCCGTGTGCATAGATTTGATACATTTACCTTGAAAGTGGAGGTAAATGGAGCCTTTTTCCAGGTACTCAAGCTTTGCACAGAACAAGCAGGAGGATGTTCTTAGAAAATGCACATTTTATCCCGACTGACCAAAAACCCTGCAAGCAGCACCATTAGCAGAAAGAAAGTGTGGTCAAAATGGTCTTTCTCTAAATTCCAGCTCCAACACAGAAACCGGACGGTGAGTGAGAAGTTCAAGTGTCTCTGTTTGCGCGTGTGCCTCTTAGGTGTGGCCAGGAAGAACAGCAGGGAGGGTGGCTCCATCCAGAACGAAGGACAGCACTGCTGGAGGATCTGCTCATGCCCACTTCTGCTCTCAGGTTTATGCCCCCCCACACCCATACAGGAACCGGCGTTTCAGCTGAAACGGAGTCAGCTTCATTCTGACAACCAAACTGCCCTGAAGAAGCCGGCAGAGTAAAGTCTGACCAGTGACGGCTGTGCACTGAGGGCCAGTGTTTAATTCTGTAAAGAAAATCGACGCTCTGTGTTTGCTGGTTCCTCTTTGACCATGTGACCACACAAAGGCTGGCTGAGATGAGGCGTTTCTTTATGCATGAGCATACTGGCCTTAGGCATAAACAGCATTTGCCGTGCGCGCTCTAACAGCAGCAGCATGAGCTGTTAAAGGCTTGGACTGTTGGAAGAGGATTCTCAGAGGGTGTTGAAAGGTGTGGGCGAGGGGGTGTGGAAGGGAACTGTGGTGTGTCAGGAGTGTTTATTACCATTTTCCTCACACTTATATACATGCCATGATTTCATGTCTCTTTTGACTGAAGCTGCGGAGTCTCAACCCGCTTCAGTCCACACGAGGCGCCGAAGCTCTCAGGGAAGCAGAGCGGTGGTGCTGCAAGGCTGCAGGGGCCCCAGAGACCGTCCCAAACCCCCTTACTCTGAGCTGCAGTCACAGATCCAGGGATAATGAAAACTGTGAGCTGTCCAAGGCCTATTAACCCCCCTCCCACCCCCTGGTTCTTACAGCTGCAGAAATGATTCTGTTTC
Organism: Oryzias woworae; assembly: GCA_016861445.1. Taxonomy (NCBI): domain Eukaryota; kingdom Metazoa; phylum Chordata; class Actinopteri; order Beloniformes; family Adrianichthyidae; genus Oryzias; species Oryzias woworae. Next base: position 10,958 of record BOLG01000687.1, read on the forward strand.
CCTGAAGGACCAGGATCTAATCAGTGCCACACTCCCTCATGAACCCGACACCCTCGGCTCTGGGCCCTGCACGCTTGTTTTCTGCTGAGACAATCACATAGCATCACCTGGGAAGCGTACGCCCCCACCCAGAGCAGCAGGTGAAGTCCCAGACGAGCCCACATGTCCAGAAGTAGCCCTGATTACGCCCACCCCCCTCTCTACAAGCTAGTATAGACAATCACAGAAAAGCAGCAAACGGACCACTAAGCTGCATCAGTCACTATAGGGGATTTAGAATTGCCTCCTAATCAGCTATAAGCCTGTGAGTGACAGAGTCCGTCTTTGAATGAACATTCCTGAAGATGCCATCACCACAGACGCTGCACAGCACAGAGCGACTTCTTCCTGCCCACCGACATAAAATCTGAAAGGTCGCCGCCGGGGCTCAGCAGAGAACATGCAGTAGTTCTGCAAGCATCATGTTTCTGCGGTTCAACACTGAGATTTTACTAAACCTGCTTTGCTCTCCAGTGAGAACAAAGTGAAGCTGTGTCCCTTGAGTTTGTAGTGAACTGTGAGGATCCGAAATGTCCGTGTCCTCGCCGCTTGTACAGCTCACTTTCACGTTTCCTGTCCCCTTTGATCAGCCGGCTGAATCTGGACGGTCAGTCACCCGCGTCACTCAGCCGAGTGAACCACACTGCTAAATTAGTGTCACATGGCGGTCCTCTGGCAGCAAAAAAGGCCATTCATGATCCCTGCAACGCCACTCTGCACACATCGCAACGACTCCCCAGCGCCCCGTTCTGTCCTCCGCCACTGCTCCTCTCTGCAGCAAGGACCATAAACCATCTGCATGATGCGCTGGGAAGAAAGGTGTCCAACTCGTTTGACTCTTGAAGGAAGCTGGAGAGCTTTTAAGGGTCTGAGATGTGCCTGTTCCATGTCTGACACAAAGTGTTATCCATCAAAGCGGATGACGGACGTTTATGCTTCCAGCCCAGGATTTAGAAAGACGACCACAGAAGAGGAGGAAGATTTCAAAACAAGAAACCAGAATGTTTTAACTACAACACCTCTCAGAACAAGTGCAAAGTTAAAGTCACATCAACGTATGACAGATGATATATGACACAATGATGCAACATGTAATCTTTCATTGAGAAACTGTCAGACATCCTGCTTTTGGAGAAAATGTCCAGAATGTTTTCCTGAAAAAACAAATCCACATCCATGCAAAAGGAAATGGTCTAAAAAAAAGTCATGTGATCTGAGTTACTCAGGAAGTCATTTGTCTTCGTTTTTTAATAAAGATTTGATTACAAAAACATGGCAACATGAAGCAATAGAAGCTTATCTGAAACGAATTAAGAGAAATGAAATCCCAACCTCACTATGTTCTTCATCAACAGCTGAAAAAAGGGATTTCGGATGCAAGGCTGTTTAGAGTAAAAGTTAACTTTGTCAGCGGCACCAGATCGATTAGTCAGTTCATTAACGCCAAAACAATTAGTTCACCAATTAGAAAATTGGAAGAAAATTAAGGTTTAGTGTTTTAGAGATTCCTGGAGGACAATTCTCATTTATTTTCTGGTCTAAATGTGTTGATTTAAAGGCAGCTTTTCTCAGATTCACCCTCCTGTTGGTTCTTATCACACAGCCGGAGCAGTCTGCCACGTTCTCCGGGGACAAAGACAGAAACTTGATGGAGAACAGGTCCCCCCCAACGCTCCTCTGGTTTAACCAACACAAACTCATGTAACTAGAACACGGAGGATTTCTGATTGGTGCAGAAGTGCCAGCTAAGCCCGCCCATGAAAAGCAGTGAGAATGCAGAAGTAAAAGCTGTTCAGGACATGTTCAAAACTCAAAATGATCTGAAGAATATTCTAAAAGATCATGTTCCAAACAACTGAAGGCGAGCCGGTGACTTTAGCCCACAAAGCCTTTGACAAAAGCCGAGCGGCCGCTGCTGAGCAGACTGCTGAAGGAGCAGATATTTACCAAGCTCTGCTCAGTAATTGTATTTCCACAGGCGGCCGCACATATCAGCTTGTATCTCTCTGCCGCTGACCTCTGTAAATAACCATAATAAAGAGTGCACTTGTCGTTGCCGGTGTGTCCCTTCAAGACAATTCACCTGCCAGAGAGCGGCCCGGACACTGCTACCCCCCCGCACTGCTCGCCTCACACGTACATCGTGTTGTTGGCCATTCGCTGGAGCACAGTTCAGACAGCTCTCAGCCAGGGGGAGCGGGCAGAGTGGCTGATGGAGCTTGTGGAGATCAGGACTGGCTCGCTGTAACACAGCCAGCACCTCCAACAATAGCCGCCTCTGACAGCTTTGCATAATTCATCTTGTCGAGTCTCTCTGCCTTTCCTCCCTGTCGCTCCTCTCTGCCTCTCTCCTTTTCCAGTTCCTCTTCAGCACCCCACCACCGCCGCCGCCTCCTCCTTTTTTCTACCACTCGTCACTTAGAAAAGGGGAGAGAGAGTGGAGGCTGTGCTCCATCAGATGCCGCCTGTTTCCCCCTGACACCAGCCATTCTGGAGACAGAGAAGTGTTTGTCTCCAGGATGATGCCAGACTAAATCCTGGATGCTGTCTGAACCACATTGTTCTCAGTCTTTACTGAGATGCCTGCCTGCCGCCCGCGGTGCAGGACCAGGATCACCATGATTAGACAGCTTTCCTGCCATGCTGCAGCGTCTTTCTCATGAAGAAGGCAATAAGAAAAGGAGCAAACTAAAAGATGAAAGCCTCACACGGCATCTGAATCCCAGGGGCTGCTGCTTCCTCAGTAAACTTTGTGAGATGCAGGAGCTGAACTCCATCCTGCTTCAGGTGTGCCGTCTCTCCGTGAGCTGAGGTGAATCTCTGATGCAGCAACCGGGGATTTTTTTTTATTTTTGCTGACGCATCTTAGAGCTTCACTCTTCACAGTTAAATGCATTTAGGGGAAAAAAAACAAGCACAAATAAGACAAGTTTAAAAAACGCTGCGTATTTCTTTGCACAAACTAAAGCGGTCAACATCCAAACCTGTTTCCTCTAAATGAGACAACAAAGCGGCGGCGTGTGTCGCTCGTGAGATAAGATAATAAGCAGCATATTAGGCTGTGTAGGGCGTGTCTACAAATCCAACTGTTCAGACCTGGCATGAATGACTTATGGGGTTTTTTCAATATTAGTAGGAAAAAGTCACAGGCGCAGCCAGATTCAGGCTCAGGAATGTAATTGTTTGTTGAGGACAACTGGAATGTGAAACAGCGGGGCGTTCAGCACCTGTCCTGCAGCTCACATGGAAACAACAGGCTGCTCGGAGAACCAGTGTGGCTGCAAGTATTGAATCAGCATCTCTGCCTTCACACAGCCCCCTCCAGCTCACAGCTCCCGTCGCTGCAGTGTTTGGTCCTCGCAGGCCGTGCTCTTCATGTGCACTCGCTTAATTGGGAGTCTTGTAAGACATCGTCAAGAAATTGTCATCTAATTCTAATTGAAATGACTTCATGCTGCGGGAAGCAGATTGAGCTTCACGGACCTGTGGCAATTTCCAGACAAATCCATGATGGAGCCATTGTTACGGAAATAAATGAAATGCTAGTGATAGCGCGGCTGAATTGTAATGAAGGAAAAGTAATCACGACACCGCAGAGGGTCACTACTGGAATAAACACACTTCTGTACACAATTTATATGGTAAACACAAGGACACGGCTCCGAGGATCCTGAGAGAAAATGAACAATTGCAGGAATCTTCCCTCTGCCAACAGTTTGCTTTTATTACTAATCTCAGCCAGTCATCAGCCTGGCTTTAGTCTGCAGAGCAACACTTTCAATGCAGCGAGCGCACAGCTCTGACCGCCAGATAAAATGTACACGCAGAAGGTTTTTTGAAAGTGCTGACACCGGCTGTCATTTAAAAGCATCTCACATGATTGGGTCACAAACTAATCCCCCACCCCTCCTTTGGAAGGTGCAGAGGATTGGGTGGAGTATGAACGGCAACAACAACGAGAGAGAAAAGCTCCAGGCCGCAGCGGCATCACTCCATCACGGCGGGAAACATGACGATGAATGAACGGCTGCACATCGAGCCCAACAGCAGCACCGCTCGCCATGTTTACCACACACTGCAGGAACAACAACCGTCTTTGATGTGTGCGTTTTATGTGGGTCATATGAACATAATCAGTAAACTGAAACACTGCAGGCTTCATGAAAGAAACATCAGTCGGAGGATTCGACGCGTTTCTTTGCTTCCAGAGGTGAAGCTTAAAGAGTTTGGCCTCTCAGAACCAGAGCGCAGTAGGTCACACACCATGACCCGTCCTCCTCACTGTCCCGCTCCTCCTACAGGCCCTGAGAATATGTTAGGAGCCGGCTGCACACCTCTGCCTAATCGCTCTTCCTCACCCATCAGACCCGAGGCTCTCGGCTTGGCAGAGGTCGCATCAACTGAATTATTAATGCCACCACGCTCACAGGCTTCATCGACGCCCAACTTCCCAGCGGGGGGTCTAGGGGCAGCAAAAGACCCGATCCAAGGCGTGCTACTCTGGAAATCCTCGGATGCTGTGAGAAAACGTTTGAAAGCAGCATCTGCAGCGTCTTATATAAACCAAGATGAAGAGCAGAACCCAAACTATTCAGATTCCAAAACGCAAGTCTGAATATTTTAACCTCAGCTGCAAAACAGCAACAATGACCTCCTTTGACATCCTTTAAATATGCAACAGACTCTGATATCATAATTAATTGATTTGAATATAATGTCTGATTTTCACAGCAACTGAAGCAACTGCAGCCATTTTCTGGCACAGAAAGCATCGTGCATCTGCGTTCATTTTCCCTGCGTCCTCAGAGGCTAACCCTGGAGCCTGCAGGGACCCCTGCGCTGTAACCACTCAGGGCCACTCCCCAAACCTGCTCCTCCACAGGAAGTCCACTGGAGCATGCTGGACCATACCTGTTCATCTGTGGGTCACAACAATGTGAAGTGATGCTGCTCCCAGAGCTGAAGCAGCAAGACGGCGTCCTCTCAACCACGTCTGCTTTGGCCCGCGAGCTCGAGCTCAAGAAAGAGCTGTCAGGCTTTTCTTTTACTTTGAGAATTCCAGGCACGGACACAAAACAGCTCCCACTTCATCACAGACAATTACCAGCTTAGCTATTTTGTGGTTTAACTCCTACGCACAACATTACCTCCAGCACATTTGCACATATGCGAGCCACCAAATGCACAATGAGCTCCAGCACAACCCTTTAGGTCGGTCCACAGCAGCCGCGAAGAGCCTCCCTCTGAAAGCACTCCTCTACAATCAGAGCAAACGGGTGATGAAGCGCATTAAGACTTCACAGGTTGTGCAAATGGAAAATGGATCTTTACGTTGATTCAAATTGATATTCTTGGCAATCTCTTTAAATTGAAAATCCCATTTATGAAGCTGGAAAGAAACATCGGCTGTTTGAGTCCTCTCTGCATAAAGCAAAAGCCGGGTTTTCATGAGATTCTTTTCTTGAGTGCAGCATACATTGTAGTTAAAGACCACAGTAATACATCAAATGCTGTCACTAAATATCCCTACTCTAAGCACATTTCAAGGGAATGCAATCTCCTCTCTTCCGATTCTTGGGTGACTCTCTGCTATGATTTAACAACTTACACAAACTTCTCTTAGTCTTTCAACTCAGACAAACTTTGCTGCAGGCGACATTCTGCAGCCATGTCACTCTCTGAGCTGTGGCCATTAAGGCAATAGGGTGAGCCTTTCCCATCTACAGGCTTGGTTAGTTTAAATTGCAACAGAGTGAAAGAGCAGAGCGGAACATGCTTCTCCTGCATGTCCACCATTCATCATGGTGCCGTTCTGCTCTCGGGGGAACAAACACAGGAGAAACAGAGCAGGTGAAAGGCAGCAGACAACAGCCAGCGAAAAGTAACAGATTAGGGGGCAGCAATTATGTAAAGTAAATATGACATGGAAGCGATCCGTCGAGCCCGGGGAGCCGCTACCACTTTGTCAGGCTGCATTAACCTTCATGTGTTTGCTCCAATGTGTTGATTCAGGCGACTCGGCCTTGCTGTTTGGCATATCAAATTTTTTAATCCCCGAGGTCATCTCATGCTCACTGTCGGCATCCACAGTCAACGCCAGGACATTACTGAGCTCCCAGTCTTCCTCTTCGGATCTTCCAGGAGCCGTTTGCTCAGACGAAGAGGAGTCCCCTTTATAGCCCTTTTACAATCTATAAAAGTGTTTAAGGGCAGTATTCAAGCTGGTATTATCCCTAAAGGAGGCACATTTCTCATCACACAGAATATTAAATTCTCTGCAGGAATAATAAAAGGGGAAATTACTTAAGGATATGAACACGGTGTTGTGCACACAGTTCCTCCAATATTTCTGAATTAATTAGATGAGTTTAAGCCAATGAAACTTCCTGCTCTCCGAAGCTGCAGTCAGCTGAAAGATTTGTGGGCTTAAAGAGCCATGCTGTTAAAATCCCGCGCATCAAATGAAACCCTCATAAAGCCCATATGATGTAAAACTCTGCCACATTACAGCATCTATTTATAGTCAACAATAGTGTTGCAGCTGTTCTGAATCTGTCCTGATAACAGAGTCACATCCAGGTGTGTTTCTCATCCTGCTCTGCAAAACCCTGACCACCTCGTTTGTCCACATTACACACAAGGATTTTGTTATGTTTGCAGGCAGGTGGAGGAACAGGAGTCCTCTGGTTCGCGGCACAGCGCAGGGCCCGCGGTGAGGAGGATGTGCTTCATCCTACGGCTCCACTCATGTCAGACAGGAAGCTGAAGGGTGTCCTCAAAGGGCTGCGGCGCCCCCACCACCACACCGGGGACCAAAGCCATAAATCACTCCAACTGGAGGGATCCTCTGGTCCTTGTGGTCTGCATGTGGACGGAGATGCATGTGTCTGCAGATTGTGTTTAGCCCGATCTGCTCCTCAGTGAAATCAGATCAACATTTCTGCCCCAAGCTGACACCAGTTACACACAGAAGGGGGGGGCTTCAGAGTTTAACTCCAGTAAAATATCCTCCTTAATCAATATTCTGCAATCCAGAAGACGTGGCTCCAAAGGCTTCTGAGCACGTGGCCCCCCGGGGGGCCGCTCTCAGTGTCAAACGGCAGTTCCAGACCTGACCATCACCTGCTGACTGCTGGCCAGAGGACTCCATCCCTCCATCAGGACCCGAGTCCTGCTGAGGTGAAGGTCCAGGCTGCTGCTGTCTCCCCGGCATGTGTTACATCGCGTCAGAGAGGATGAGACTGAATCTCTGAAGCTTCCAGCGTCTGTTTGGAGGATTTTTCAAGCATTTCAACAGATTTCAAGCTTCTGCAGAGACGGATCTCTTTGATTATTAAACTCAACTTTACATTTCCCAAAATGTCTCCAAGAAAATATAAGGAGCGCATCAGAGTGTGTGTGCTCCGTCTTTATGATGTTATGTTTTATTCTAAGAGACGTGAAAACGAGGCTCCGCGTGGAAGCAGCGCGAGCGCGACGACCAGCGAGCGCAGACGAACAAAGATGATCTGATGGACTCCGAGACATTCCGAGCATCCGTGTGACATCACTGGGAGGGCAAACTGACCTGCTCAAGTTTCCCGCGAGTCTCCAACTTCCAGCTTTAGTCCAAACTAGGAGCAACAGCGGACAGAGCGCGCGGCGGCGCGTCATCCGCCGCGGATCCGAGTCCGCCGGAGCCGCGACACTGATGCGGAACCCGACCGGAGACGCTGCGGCTTCGGTCCAGACCGATCGGCGGAGCCTGCGGATCCTCTAATGCGACTGTGTCCCCCGCGCAGGAGCCCGCCGCGCGCCCGTTCCACAGGAGAACCGTCTGCAGATGCTCTGCGGCCGCTCCGCTGCGCTGCAGTCAGCTGCAGGAATGCGCATCCCGTCCTCAGCCCGCGAACACAGGAGGGTCAAGCGTGACCTTCAGCGGGAGAGGGGGGGTGCAAACTGGGGCGCTAAAACCAAAGTCAGCAGAAAACGAGCAAACCGGAGCGAAACCGCGTCCGGAAGCTGAAAGCGCCGCGTGCCGCTTTGAAGTCGGGAGAAAAAATGTGAGCGCCTCCTCCCCCTCCCCCTCCGCAAACACCACCTGCTCTCCGCCTCGAGTTCCCGCGCTACCCTCGTGCTCACTGTGGACTCGGGGACGGACCGGGACGGAGATGCAGCTCCTCACTGCAGGACTGACGCGCGCGCACTGCTCCGCGTGCCAGTGTTAAAGCAGATGAGCAGGAAGGGCCTCGTGACCTGCTGCACACACTGTGAGGTTGCGGGTTCGCTCCTCACACTGATCAGCTGCAGCCCGTGAGCAGGAACGGTTTCCTCTCTGTCACTGAGACGAACCTGATGAGAAGCCTCCACCCCGATGAGAAAACCTCCACCGCAATGGAAAACCTCCACCCCGATGAGAAACCTCCACCCAATGAGAAAACCTCCACCCAATGGAAAACCTCCACCCCGATGAGAAACCTTCACCCCGATGAGAAACCTCCACCTGATGAGAAACCTTACCCGATGAGAAACCTCACCGCAATGGAAAACCTCAACCCGATGAGAAACCTCCCCCCGATGAGAACCTCCACCTTGATGAGAAACCTCACATGAGAAACCCCCGATGAGAAACCTCCACCCCGATGAGAAACCTCCACCCCGGATGAGAAACCTCCACCCTATGAGAAACCTCCACCCGGATGAGAAACCTCCACCCCGATGAGAAACCTACCCCGATGGAGAAAACCACCCGATGAAAACCTCCACCAGGATGAGAAACCTCCACCCGGATGAAAAAACCTCCACCCCGATGAGAAACCTTCACCCGATGAGAAACCTCCACCCCGATAAGAAACCTTCACCCCGATGAGAAACCTCCACCCAGATGAGAAACCTCCACCCCGATGAGAAACCTTCACCCCGATGAGAACCTCCACCCGATGAGAAACCTCCACCCCGATGAGAAACCTCACCCCCCGATGAGAAACCTCCACCCGATGAGAAACCTCCACCCCGATGAGAAACCTCCACCCGATGAGAAAACTCCACCGCAGAAACCTCCACCCCGATGAGAAAACCTCCACCCCGATGAGAAACCTCCACCCCGATGAGAAACCTCCACCCCGATGAGAAACCTCCACTTGATGAGAAACCTCCCCGATGAGAAACCTTCACCCCGATGAGAAAACCTCCACCCCGATGAGAAACTTCACCCCGATGAGAAACCTCCCCACCCGGTGAGAAACCTCCACCCGATGAGAAACCTCCACCTTGATGAGAAACCTTCCCCGATGAAAAACCTTCACCCGATGAGAACCTTCACCCAATGAGAAACTCCACCCGGATGAGAAACCTCCACCCCTTGAGAAACCTCCACCCGGATGAGAAACCTTACCCCGATGAGAAACCTCCACCCCGATGAAAAACCTTAACCCGATGAAAAACCTCACCAGGATGAGAAACCTCCACCGCGATGAAAAACCTCCACCCCGATGAGAAACCTCCACCAGGATGAGAAACCTCCACCGCGATGAAAAACCTCCACCCCGATGAGAAACCTTCACCCGATGAGAAACCTCCACCCCGATGAGAAACCTTCACCCCGATGAGAAACCTCCACCCAGATGAGAAACCTCCACCCCGATGAGAAACCTTCACCCCGATGAGAAACCTCCACCCCGATGAGAAACCTCCACCCCGGTGAGAAACCTCCACCCCGATGAGAAACCTCCACCTTGATGAGAAACCTTTACCCCGATGAGAAACCTCCACCCCGATGAGAAACCTCCACCCAATGGAAAACCTCCACCCCGATGAGAAACCTTCACCCGATGAGAAACCTCCACCCGATGAGAAACCTCCACCCGATGAGAAACCTCCACCTTGATGAGAAACCTTTACCCCGATGAGAAACCTCCACCCCGATGAGAAAACCTCCACCGCAATGGAAAACCTCCACCCCGATGAGAAACTCCACCCTATGAGAATCCTCCACCGGATGAGAAACCTTTAACCCGATGAGAAACCTACCGATGAAAAACGTCCACCAGGATGAGAAACCTCTACCGCGATGAAAAACCTCCACCCCGATGAGAAACCTCCACCAGGATGAGAAACCTCCACCGCGATGAAAAACATCCACCCCGATGAGAAACCTTCACCCCGATGAGAAACCTCCACCCCGATAAGAAACCTTCACCCCGATGAGAAACCTCCACCCAGATGAGAAACCTCCACCCCGATGAGAAACCTTCACCCCGATGAGAAACCTCCACCCAGATGAGAAACCTTCACCGTAATGAGAAACCTTCACCCCCGATGAGAAACCTCCACCCCGATAAGAAACCTTCACCCCGATGAGAAAACCCACCCAGATGAGAAACCTTCACCCCGATGAGAAACCTCACCCCCGATGAGAAACCTCCACCCCGATAAGAAAACCTTCACACCCGATGAGAAACTCCACCCCGATGAGAAACCTTCACCCCGATGAGAAACCTCCACCCGATGAGAAACCTCCACCCCGATGAGAAACCTCCACCAGATGAGAAACCTCCACGCGATGAGAAACCTTACCCGATGAAAACCTCCACGTGATGAGAAAACTTCACCCCGATGAGAAACTCCACCCCGATAAGAACCTTCACCCCGATGAGAAAACCTCCACCCGATGAGAAACCTTCACCCCGATGAGAAACCTCCACCCGATGAGAAACAACCACCCCGATGAGAATCTCCATCCGGATGGGAAACTCCACCCCGATGAGAAACCTCCACCCGGATGAGAAACCTCCACCCGATGAGAAACCTCCACCCCGATGAGAAACCTTCACCCGATGAGAAACCTCCACCCCGATGAGAAACCTTCACACGATGAGAAACCTTCACCCCGATGAGAAAACCTCCACCGCGATGAGAAACCTCCACCTCGATGAGAACCTCCACCCCGATGAGCTCCATGGCAGCAAATATTTTCTTTCAAAATTCTCAACAGATCTTTTAGAGTTTGGTCAATTATTAAAGTGTTATCCCACCAGTGAAGCAGTTTCCATGTCAGTCCATTACTGTGAGACAAAGGCAGAAAGGACAGAGCAGCAGTGAGGAGAACAGAGCTCCAGAATCATCTGCAGGCTCCACAGCTCAATGGGGGGCAGCTGCTGCAGCTCTGACTGGACACTTTTTCTCTTTTAAATTCTCTTCCTGAATTTAGTCCATGTCTGACCACATGTGGAGATGAAGTTATCACCAAGGACAGCTTCTCCAACAAAAACTCAGCCTAAACCCTTCAGAGTACATCAAACACCTGCCTCCATCTGATGGCATTATCCGTAAGACTCCAACCCTGCAGTCCCTTCGCAGTCAAGGGCACGCCGTGATGAGGAGAAACCCCAGAACAAGGTGTTTCTTCACCCTACTGTCAGTTTTTATGCATCTCCTCAGAAAGAGCTTCTTCTGAGCACGTAAACCTTCAGGAGTCATCAGCCCGCGCACCACCATGCAGTCAACTGTGCCCTCTGGAGGCTCGTCATCCCCAAGAGACGAGTGAGGCCTGTTCTCTGAGCGCCAAAGGGCATTAAAGACTACAATGTAAGGAGTTAGTGTTTGATAACAAACAAAGGCTTTCAAAACACAAATCTGTTTTTTCAGCGTGAGCTCTGCATCTGCTGGACTCGAAGACCCAGATCTGATCCAGACACTAAATGTCAGAACAGCTCTGGATCGCACTATTGACTTGCTTTTGTTTCTCCCAGCAGCTCAGATGATCACACAAAAGCAGGAACCAGAAACTTCAGGGTTGAAGCCCAGGAGCATACAGGAGGCGGTCTGCTCAGCTCCAGATGTTTTACATATGTACAGCATCAGCAGAGGAGCAGATGGGCCACACCGGCGGGACACTCAGACCCCGGACGCCACAAAAAAGCAGCAGCATGGACAGATTGTGCACACACTCAGTCTGTGTTTGCAGGAATTTGTTCCCCGAGGGGTCAGACGGTGAGTGTGATGATGTGTTCAGATCTGTGTCTCATCTTGTCCAGTGTCTGTTCAAAAGTGAAAGTAACAATACATGTGTTGGCCTTGTGTGTGCGCAGAAATAGATTTGCACCGTAAAGGCTGTTGCCTTTTGTTCCACTGGCATTGTGTGCAGCAAACTAAACGGACATGTATAAAGGGATTGGACAGAACTTCTCTTTTCATGTGGTAATGAATCTCTTCCAAAGGAACAAAACAGCTTTCATCCTTGGTTATACAGTGAGGATTTTAAGGAGTCACCTTTTTGTATGGAAGTATAAAGAAGATGGGAACAAAATTAAAGCACAAATACAAATTTATGCCGGGCAGCATCGCCGGTATAAAGAGAAGCGCTGAGGGTTTAAGAAAAAGAAGTGTTGCATTTGTCCAGACTTGTTCAGCAAAGGAGCAAACGGATCCCCGTCTGGATCCCAGCACTCGGAGGAGGACGTCTTCAGACAAGCTGGGGCTCCTTCTTCTGGGGTCTTTCTCCAAGCGTGTCAAGATTTCTGCAGAGGACAAAAGCAATCAAAGAAAATTCCAACATTCAATCACCTAGAAATATTTTTATCAAGAATCTCGTCCAAAAAAATGAATCAATTTTCTATTTGTGCTTAAGAAGGAAGTTCCAGTTTCCCAAATACCGGACAGGCTCAGTGTCAGTCCAGATTTTGAAGATGAATGGAGCTGAAAGGCCGGAAAGCTTTGGTGAGTTCAGAGTGAAGCACATTCACACGTCACTCCAGAAGCTTAGCAGTGAGCAAAGAGCGCGGCCTCCACAAATAAAAGCCTTTTTCTGTGCATGGAGTGAGGATTATGACAGGCAGACAGAGGCAGAGCAGGCGGCGAGGCTCTAATTCAATCTTTTTTCCTGTGACTAACATGGAACGTCACATGTGCGGAGGAGAAAAGGGCACGCTGGAAACACGCTGCTTCCTGCCAGCCTTCACCGCTTTTCAGAGCCACACTTTTCTGAGGTTTATCAGCACATGAGCTCGGAAAAACACTCAGCTGTTTGATGACACCCAACTAAACAAATCCAGCTCTCATTTCAGCAGTAACTAAATATAGAAGGCGTGTATTATTCGACACAACTTAGAATAGGATTCAAAACTTTTAAAAAAAACACACCTTAGAGAAAACTGATGGAAAAAAACATTGCACTAAAAGTAACTTTCAGAATGTCTGAGTTTTGTTTGTTAGTATAAAAACATGAAGAAAATGTAGTCTTTGTGGTCCCTCTCCCTGTCTGTAGATAAAACCCCACTTTCCATGTTATTACAGTCCATTACGCGCCTACAGTCCAATCCTTCGCTCCATTCAGAGCTGCGTGGGTCAATAAATCCTGCATTCAGGTTTCAAAGTGTCATCCTATAATTACAGAAAAATAAAACACTTTTTTTGTTTTTCATCTTTGATGCTCAACAATTTCTTCTTTTTTCTTTCTTAAAGTTAAATAAAGTACAACCAATATTTATCAATATTTAAAAAAAACAGTCAATATAAGTTATACAAAATAAAGCTGATAGAAATTCATTTTCAACACTCTCCTTCCATTTAAGAAAATGTTTTGCAGCTTTTTAAAATGAATAAATAAAAAGAAAGAAGATTTATTTTTGAATTCAGATTGTTCCCTAAATTCATCACAATGTTTTAATCTGAGTGTTTCGCATGAAATCACCTCCTCTCTTCTTCCTATTGAGAAGTTTCCATGTTTCCTGTGTTGGTGATCTTAATGTTTGAGCGGTGAAGTGTGTGAAAGCGTTTACAGAGCAGGTCATTGCACATCCACGACCATCGTGGTCTGATGAGACGTCTATTGACAATGAAACTTTCTGTTCCTTTCAGGTGAATCAGTGCTGATGGTTCGTTCTAGATCAAGTGTGATTTAATCTGAACTTACACAGGCTCTTTTCCTTAAGAACACACAGAGATCCATTTAGTTTGTTATGAACTCAGAGTGGAGTAGGGTTAAAGAAAAACTGCATCCACTGCTTGTGTTTATAGCTTTTTCCTGTAACTTTTGCTGGATGCAGGTCCTTGTGCTGCGCTCACGTGCATGAGGAATCACCCTCCAGTTGGAGTGACTGAAAGCCGTGATCTTCTCAGACAAAGAGCTTCATCCTTGACTGAAGACGTGCTGGTTTTGGGTTAAAAACTGTCTTTCTGCTCTCAGGAGCAGCGCTGCAGAACAGACATCTTCATCTCAGGCTGTCGCGCTCAGCTTCCGTCATGGTTTTAGAGCTTTGCTCCTCCTTCTGTTTTAGAGCAAATCTTTTGGAGATTTGAAGCAGAACTTTCCATCTGTTTGGGGCGTGTTTGTTTCAGAGTTCCCCCTGGTTAACTGGGTTCAGCAGGTGACTTCCTGCAGGAACACATTCGCTCACAGCATCCCTGTGGAGGCTTGTGTTGGGATGCTGACCTCTCTGTTCACATGCTTGTTTTTTTTTTCATTCTGTCCCAGACGATCCCTCCATGGCTCTCACATGGAGAAAAAAAGTTCCTGCTCATTACATATGCTTCTTCATTCTGGAATAGCTTTGAAACATTAGCCTGCAGGTTATTTCAGGAGAAAATGTGGATGCTGGTGCAAAGACTTTGGGTTTCCATCGTCTTCGTCTGTGACTTCAGCTGTACCTGCATCCCTTCATGTGAGCTGACATGCAGATGGGTGGAAGCGAGACAGCAACGTCATGAGGAGAACGAGGAACCGAGGCCATCTCCTGCTCTGATGTGCTTTCTTAATAAACTGGATTTGATGATCATGAGGAAACCAGTTTCAAGAGCAAAGAGGACACTTCAGAAAAAAACAAACATTAGCGTCTGCAGGGACGTTAACAGAGGATCTGCTGTTTGAGTTTTTACAAATCTGAAGGATTTCTTTGTTTCTTGATTCATAGTTTTTTGAAAATTCACAAGAAATCCGCAAGCAAGAATGAGGATTCAAACTGGAGATGTTTGCTGAAGAGAGCAGAGACCCAGTTTTCAGCAGATCTGAGCATGAGCTGCAGCTTACTCCACCAGAGAGGTAAAATATCTGAGCGTGCAGATGTCAAACCCTGTTCTTTAATCATTTAAGAGCCGCGACGGTCTCTGACGTTGATCAAAGCTCATATATTTACTTTTTAGGTCAAACAAACCCCCAGAAAGGAAAAATAACAAAGAAATGCAGGATCTTTCATATGCAGGCCTACAGTCGGAGCAGTCCATCTCTGCGTGACACCAGGATCTAATGTCGTCACAGTTTGAAAGCAGCAGCTGACGGTGACTGAGCTGCTCTGCTGGCTGATGTGAGGAGCTGAGAAAACAGGTTTCATCTGGATTTCTGGACCCTTCTTGTTGCTTTTTTGAATGTCACATTTATTCCTGTAGCACATCTAAAAGCAAATCAAATTCATACTAAACCCTTGGGGATAAAATCCAACAAAAATACAAACAAATCCAATAATAATTAAAAAAAAAGAACATTTGGTAGAATATCAGAAATATCATTTAGATACGAACAAGATAAATGCAGCAAGAAAACTATTAAAGATAAACTCTAATAATGTTAAAATGTAAAAATATTTTATTTATATAAAAATGATCTATTAAAAATACTAAAACTATGATTAAGCAATAATGTAAAATACAAATAAATTATGTTATCAAAAAAATACAATATAAAAAAACACATGACATTATATAAATAAAAATAAACCAGTAAAATGTGATTTAAATGAGTATGTAATAATTAACTGTAATAATTATTATGTAATAATTAAACTATGTAAAAATAAAAACAATAATAGAAGGCACATGAAAATTCTGTACATTCAGACCTTCATGATGGGAAATAAAAATGTTACAGTAAAATTGTCAAATAAAAAAAAAAAATTCAAGCATTTGAACAGCTTTTTCCATTTTAGTGATTTTACCAGGAAGGTAAAAATAATCAGTTTACATTTGCACTGATGACGGGGTCAAAGGCTAAAAAACCAAAAGATTTTTTACATTTCCTAACAATATATGATCCATTCAGCATGTAAAGAAATTCAAGGCTAATGCATGGATCACAGAAGAAAACTCCAACCAGCTTCTTAAACAGCATGCTTTGGTTGAATTCCTTTTTTTGTTTTGTCTTTCTTTGTGCGTTTTTACCTTTAAAAAAACATTTCTGCTAATGTAAAAGGATACACGATGCAGTTATGTTTTTTTTCCGTTTCATTTCATTTTCCTGTATTTTAAACTCTTATTTTGGAGGATTTTTTTTCTTTCTGTTTTTGTGCTGGGATGCTGCTGCTTCAAGCTGATGAACCTTTTTGCTCCCATTAGAGGAAAACCCGTTATAGATTCATATTAGTGGTACACTACCGCTAAAAAAAAGTCTCCCTGAACAAGTTTGAGTTTGTAAATATGAGCCACATTCCTAATCACACTAGAGGACCAAAACCAGAATTGTGTTTCTTCTTGAAAGAAAGGAAGGAAGAAGAAAGAAAGCGGCTGCTGTAGTCGTGGGGGGACAGGAAGTCCTGTGACCTGTAAAATTCAGTAACCTGTGCACACATTGTGCACTGCTCTGAGCAGGAGATCAGGAAGACATCAAACACCTCCTCTGCTGAAATGCTCCTCAGTGATGAGTTAACAGTGTAATCCAAAAGCTGCAGACATGCAAACAGAGATCTGCTTGAGTCGCCCGAGAGCTACAGACGGAATTCACTTAAGTGAAAACATCAGCATTGAGTCTGAAGGGACAGATAAGAACCCCCAGTAATAATTATTCATTACCAGAAAGCAGTTTAATTTGAAAGTTTATGATTAGTTCATGAGCAGTGATTTAAATTGGAGCTGCTGCGTGCAGCTGCTCTCCACGCTCCCATCAGCCTGATCACTGAGCTTTACTCTTTTCTGTTATTTGGTGTTAGCATTTGTTAGCGCTGGTGTTAACATTTAACCATTGAAACCAGAAAATCTAAATGCATTAAAATGAAGGATTATTGAAGTTGAATTTTTCTGGTTTAGAACTGGTAACAATCTACTTTGCTCTAGCTCTGATCACACTGGTGTGCCTGTAATGTCAGGGATGAGTGATAAACTCAAAGGATCTCTATACTTTCAACTATCAGAAAGGTGAGAGGAGCAGGAGATGCTTGACTCAGATATCTTAGAAATCTTTTTTTAAAACGCAAGCTTTTGAGTGATTACCAAATGACAAACTTAGTGATTGTGTGAATCTGTCAGAGCTGATGAAAGTAGACGAGCTGCATCATTAGGATTATTTGCAGGAGGGAGAGAGCTCTGCATCTCCTGTGTCCACCTCTTCACCAACACTCTGAAGATCATTTGCATAAAGACAAACTCTGCACTGGGCCATGCCACTGAAAGAAACAGGAACATCCGCTGCTGCCATCAACAGCACTGTGAGGATGGAGGTTTAAATCCCTCCTATCTGACTTTGACCTTTGATTCATCTCCTGGATTGGCTTTTGCTGTGTCTGAACAGTTCTAACAGCGTTGAAAGTGTAATTAAAGCAAAAATCCAGAGCTGTGTCCAGTTGTTGCTTTGAAGTGTTTTTTATGACATTTGGTGAATTTTGTTTTGCTCGACTTTTTTACTCTGAAGATGCAGATAAAGACATCGTTTCTGACGCTTTCACTTTTAGATTTTCCTTTTCAACCCTGAGAGAAGTGGAAGCCTCATCAGTTACACGTTCTAAAGCCTGTCACAGTGAAATGTTACCTGTAACGTTACTGTGTCTCAAAGGAAGTGTAACTTCATTCTTGAAAGGTCTAGAGTTTTTGTTTTATTTGTCCAAATATTTGTGCAGCTTGTTGTTTTGTTTGCGTTAATGTTTCTCTGAGGGGAGTTGGTTAAATGCAGACAACTTTTGCGTTAAAAGGTGGCACTGTGTTTATGAAAGCCTGAGTGAGTGTTGCTGTGTGCCGACACAGGGCTAATGAAGAGATATGTCCTCCATTACGCAGCGATATTCCTGCTGCAGCGATTAGAAACCTCTCCAGAGGAGCTCCATCACAGCCGTTCATGGAGTCCAGACCTTTGCAAATCTTCATATCCTGCTCAGTTTTCATAAATTGAAGTCTAATGAGGCATTTGACATAACTAGGATTTATTGTGTCAGAGGCTTTTCAATATCATCACCACACTGCAAATTATGAATGTCAGGGTTTAATCATATTCATATATATCCTGAGTAAGGGGGACGTGACGTGTGGAAAAGTCGGAATGTGTCTCTTCCTTTACCGTAGGTGTGTTATGGTAATCCATGCAAAACACGCAGAGCACTAACAAGCTCCCTGAGGTGGCCCCATATTGTTGAGCACAGAGCAATATCTTGCTGCAGATCTCAGTGGGACTCGGTTCTCGATGCTGCTGTGCACACTGCTTTGAGCTGTGCTGTCTTCAGAAACCCAAAGACACTGCTGCCAGTGCTGGCGATGCTGTGGTTTGGTGATTGATTTTTTTTCCCTGCATGGTATTAAACAGGAACCTGAAATCCAAACTCTTGTGTTGGGATGGCGCCGGGCCCTTCATTACTTCACAGATTGGTTTTAGACATAATTACATTTCCTCTGTGAGAGATTAGAGCAGCTTTAATTTAGGGTTCAGAGCAAAAGAGGAAGTGTAATATTGAGTTCTGTTCCAGAATGAAATCAGCACAACCCCATTTCTGATCTGCTTCCATAACCTGGCGTCTCCTCCAGAGTCCGTGACCATTCCAGGAATGTTGCTGGTCAATTTTTCAATTAGCTTTTCCTTTCACCTCGCAAATCATTGATGGGGGCGTGCCGTAAACTCTGCGCTGCGATGGATGGCGAACAATAGAGCACGCCGCTCGGCCTCCCAGAGCAAAGCCAACATTGATGAGCAACCTCAGAACTATTGACATGATAACATTTGAGTGTGCTGTGGCACTGAGCTGCATTAAATTGAGATGAATGATCAGTCGATGATAATTTCCATAATCGTTATACCTTCCGTAATCATCAAGGTAATGATACCCGTGCCCCTAATGTCACATTTATTCCATTTTGTGCACAGAGGCAGGCACCCAGAGAGCCCCCCTCTCCGTTCTCCTCGGCCCCCTTCCAGGAGGATTGATTACAAACAAGCCGCTTTTTGCTCCTGCTTGTGAGCCGAAGAGCAATGTGTTATTTGACCAAAAATAACAAAGAGGGCGACATGAAACGCAGTCCAATTCTACTGGTTCTGCTTACCCCTCGTCTGCAGTGACAATCAGGACCCGGCTCAGTTCTGCTTCGGCCCATCTCTGAAGCGGATGGGCGCTCTGCCTGCCTCCTGGCTCACGTCAGGATTCCTATTATTGCACGTCTTGTTCTCTCTCCTCTTCCTCTTCCTCGCCTCATTAGTGACGTAGTTCCTCTTTGACAATTACACGTCATTATTGGTGAACAATACGCGTGTAAAGGATCACTGTGATTCAATTACAGCGGCAGCATTCATTTCCTTTGGCCCCCCAAGAGCCGTACATCACTGCAGACGTGTACGCATAAGTGCACTCTGACAAAAATAACAGCTCCATTTGCACAGGCTGTAACTAAGGGCTGGGAATTTTTCAAAATAGGACGTCTAGTCAGTTCAGTCCTCCTCCTGCTCTGTCAGCCTGTCAATAACGGGTGTGTGTGTGTGTTTGTGTGTGTGGTTCATTCTTTCCAACTCTTTTTCCAGACTGACTTCCACAAAGACTCCATACAAAACACTGTTTTGCCTTGATGCTGCCCTTACAGACAGCAGTGATGTTCAAATCATTAATACTGACAAGATGAAATCCTTCCTCAGATGAACTGAACTGCTCGTCTTCATCTGCTTTTAATTGAACTAACTGTGAGATGTGAACAACTTCTCTTTTCACTGATTTGTCATGACAAGGGCGTAATTATATGGGCGCATTGTGATGACAGGAACAAGAGAGCAGTCAAACAGCGCTGGCATATTTATCATATTTATCCCAGGGGTGACATTTTTTTTCTGGGAAGGCCACAACAAGCGCAGGAAGACTCTGTTTGGGAAAAGGTCAGGTCCATGCTGGAGCCTCTGAAGGGCTTCGGGATGGATAATATTTCACTTCTGACTTCAGGAATTGAACTGTGTCAATATGATTAAATTACATTGCAATCTTGTTGATTCCAGAGGAGGAAACCTGTCACCCTGTCTCACAGGAAAATGATTAATTTGGCAGATATGCTTGCCCACATGCACAAAATGTAGGCGCAGGAATGCGAGATGGGATATTTTACAATTCAGGTTGTTTTGGGTCAGATTTGTTTCATAGCTGCAGCCTGTGTCTCTACCTTAGCAATGCATTTATTTACATGTATTCATAGTCATGTATTTTTTATGCCAGCCTGCCCTACAGTTGGTGACAGTGGAGAGGAAATGCAAGTAGCTGATGGCCAAAATTGGGTTGGACTCAGGGTAGTGGCTGTCTGCTGTGACAATTTCTGCCAGTGTTGGAAATGCTCAGAAAATTCCTGTTTCAAGCATGCAGGCAGCTTTAGGACTCAGAAATGACGTTTTTCTTTCCATCACCATCCCTGGCTTTGTTCTTTATCCTTTAAATAATCCACCAAAAAAAAACACTTTTCACTGCACTTTACACCTGCTCAACTTGAAAAAAAATCCTAAATTAGACCACAGAAACTAAACATTAAAAATGTATACATTCAATGAGATGTTCAAAGTTTTAAATAATTGTTTAACTGTTTGATATTAAGCACAAAAAACACAAAATGATTATAGCAAACTTGAAAAGAATAAATAATGATGACCAAACTTAAGAATAACTTTAAAAAAAGGGTTCTTACTGTCAAAAACACAAACAGCAACAACAATCAAAAACAAAAATACAAAATATGTTATTAAATCTCTTGTTTGGATCATTAAATGTTCTATACAGAACCTACATGATTAAAGCACCATTTAATGAAAAAAAACACACAAATAGGAACTTTTAAAGGACATGTTTGTATTCCTAAAGGTGTCAGTGAAGGAGAAAAGTGTTTCTCACTGGTCAGTTTTTTCCAACTTACAGATTATTTTCTGCAGACAGATGGAAAGTATGGGGTCAAATCAGAATCAGATTAAAGTAAATAAAAAACAGACTGTACATTTAAAAAAAAGACAATGTTTCAAATGAAAATCATACATTTTTAAACTTAAAAAAAATTATAAAAAATTTCTTTTCAGCTTTTCCCTTCAGGGTCGCCATAGCGACTCAGCTTCCTCCATCTACCCCTGTCTTCTGCATCTATACTCTAACACCAGCTTCCTTCATGTCTTCATTCTCTGCATCCATAAACCTCCTCTTTGGTCTTCCTCTAGACCTCTTTCCTTGAGCTCTAGACTCAGCATCCTTCTACCAATATGTGCACTGGTTTCTCCTCTGAACATGACCGAACCATCTCAGTCTGGCCTCTGATGCCTCTGATGAATGACGTCATCATAACTAACCTCTATCACCTGATGAGAATCAACTCCCAGTAGTCGGTGGACTCAAAGCCCACATAAAATTAGGTTCAACTCCAATGAAGAAAAATTCTGAATTAAATCTGCAAACTGAGGACTGAAAGCAAGAGGGAGAGAAACAAAGAAACCAAAAGTTGAAAATACAAAACACCAGCTGTTTAAGATTATTTGGCAACAGTTTGTCATTAAAAGTTTTTTTTTTGGTAATTTAAGTTTTTATTGGTCTTTTACTATTTTTAATTTTTCATTTGAGTTTAAAACAAATATATAATATATTATATATATATATATATATATATATTAATTTGCAATTTTTATTTTAAAACATTTTAACATTTCCTTAAAGTTTAGTGCATGCACTTGTGAGTTTAAAACTGTTTTTTGAGTTTTCAGGCGTTGTGACAATGTGATTTTGATTTTTCATTCACTTAAAAGACTCACTCCAATGAATATTTTTTTTCTGTGGCTTTTTAACAGGTTCTTGTAGCATGGTCCAATCTCCTGGTTGGAAGCTGAAGCTTCTTCTGAAACTTCTTTGTGCGACTTTTCTTTTGAAACTTCTTCAACCGACTTTGAGAAGTGTTTGGACATCTAAGTAATTAATAATAGAGTCAAATACAATTTCAAGAAAATCATGGTGCCTGGGATCTACCATCTACTATCTCTAAAAGTCAACTGTGACTCTGATTTCAGCAGTTCTGAGCTGCAGACGTTACAGCGAAGATAACTTTATAAACTCTGTTAAAATCAGAAGGAGAGCTGTCAATCAGACAGCAGAAGAAGGAAAACCAACATTCAACAGAATGTTGACAGAACATCGACTTTTTCATTTTACATCTTTACCATATTCTTGCTTTGATTGCTTGAAATAAACAATTTCTAATCCAATCCATTTTTCTCATATTAGAAGACTTAACAGAGAATTTCTTTATTTATGTTTAAATTACATTACAATACCAATTAGGCTACTAAATGTTAGAAGTCGAGGAAAGTATGGTACACTAGGGTTCTGTTCTCTATTACTTCTCTTCTCTATTCTTTATAATTTACTCAATGCTATATTTTATTTAGTTCATCATGCCTCTGTTTCGTGCAGTGCGATTCATATGTTGTTAATTTTTCCAGGTGGATCGTCTGTGCTCCTGTCTTTGGCTGTGGACCCCACCTCTGGTCTCGCACCCCAGCTGTCCCCAAGTTTCATCTGGATGAAACTCATCTGCTTACTTATTTAAACATGCAGTTGTTATTTAAACTTGTAGTTGTTATTTAAACATGCAGTTTTTTTTTTAAACAAGTAGTTGTTATTTAAACATGTATCTGATATTTATACATGTATTTGTTATTATGGTTGTGACATTGGGCAGTATAAAAATTGAACTGAATTGAATTCTTATTTAAATCATGATCAGAAGCAGATAAAAAACAGTTATTAGCTTGGGTTTGTGATGCAGATCAGCTGCCGTTGGTGGGCCAAAGTCTCCTGTTCTGATGCATCCACCTGCAGACAAATGGATCCATTAACGTCTTTATTTTCCTCGTCATGGTTGGCATTTGGCTTAAAACTGTGCAGCTGGATAGCTCCAATTCTGCTTGCCTTTTTACTTGCTACCACCAATGTTAGCTTGGGGTTGTGAGGGTTTGTAAGCTCATGGGATAGAGCATAAACAAAGGGATGATGGGAAATTAGAGCAGGCTTTCTTCCCAGAACAGTCCCATCCACAATCAGGGGTTAATTTATAATGAACTCCTGCTGCTCTGCAGAAACTATGTCATAGAAAATGATTTTTAGATTTGGGCTAAAAACTGCATGATCAACTAAAAGACCACTGGGAATGCTTTTACAATCGATACAAACATAGTTGGAGTGGGACTTTAAAACTGATTTGATCCTATAATAGTGTAGCAACGCTACGAGGAAAGAGGCTGAGAGATCAGATGGCAGAACTCTGACTTTTATTTTGGAACACAGAACAGTTAACATCGCACGGGGGTCATCATTCTCTCCCCACTCCTCACTCACGGTGCAGACATAAACAAACAACAGGGGTAAACTAACTAGGACCAAAACAGAGGTAAAACAAAGTACTAGACAACAGAACACTTGAACCCTAATCGGGCCAGAACTAGCAGAGGGAATTGTACCCATAATCCCTTGCGCTGCCAGATCTGACAGCAGACCCAATGTGGGTGTGACCGTCACTACATAGCCCCCCTCTAAAGGGTCAGCCGTCCTCGGCGACCCCATCTACCATAAAGTCATTCAGGTAAGCGGGGCGCCGGCGCGAACGCACCGGTCGTGCACAGTCATTTAAAGATGTACTGGTTTCTGGCTCATTCAGTCCAATTGGTAGGTTCACCTGCTGTTCCAACAGTCTGTGGGGCAAGGGGCTGTAGGGGAGCCAGCCGGTCCTGATGAAGCACCACAGCTCGACCCTTCCTGGCACACGCAACCCTGTAGACCACGTCTGACAGTCGGTGCAGCACCTCACCGGGGTCCCCGCCAATGGTGCTTAACTTGGGAGAAACTCCTTTTTTCGTTCAGGACAGTACACCCACACTCTGTCCCCAGGTGCAAACTCCTGGCTCCGGCACCGGCTGTCGTAAGCCCTCTTCTGCTGCACTCCAGCGCCAGCCTGCGCTCCGCGGGTGAATTCATGGATTTGTGTGCAGACGGTCCTTGAGTCTGCGACAGTAATCCATTTCTTTTCCACCAGAGATCTCAGGTTCAGGTGGTGCCCCAAACACCAAGTCCACCGGGTCCGGAGCTCCCGCCCAAACATAATTGCCGCAGGTGTGCACTGGCTTGACTCCTGAACTGCGGTGCGATAAGACCAGAGAGCCAAAGGCAGGAAGCGGTCCCAGTCCCACTGGTGGCTACTGGTCCGATCGCCGTTGTGTGGCCAGGGTGGGTACGGTTAAAACGTTCCACCAGCCGTCACTTTGAGGATGAAGTGGGGTTTGTTCTTGTCTTTTGTATCCCCAAGCGACGGCAAACCTCACTGAAAAACCTGGGACTCAAAGTTCCTGCCCTGGTCACTGTGGAGCTCAACCGGTTGCCCCGAAGCGGGTGAACATCTCTTCAACCAGTTTTTCAGCGGTGGTGTAGCAGCACTCTGATCCGGCACCGCATATGCCTCAGGCCACTTGGTGAAATAATCCATGGCCACAATGACATAGCGGTTCCCTGCATCAGTCACTGGAAAAGGGCCCAAGACATCAACCCCCACACGTTCCATTGGGGCCCCTACCAGATACTGCTGCAGCGGTGCTCGTGACTGTCGGGATGGCCCTTTCTGTGCGGTGCAGTCATCACAGCAGTGGACGTGCAGCTCCACATCTCTGCGGCAGCCGGGCCAGTAGAACCGCCCCCGGAGACGACGCAGGGTCTTGGCGTTCCCAAAGTGACCAGCTCCGGTGGAGCCGTGAACCAGTTGAAGGACCTGGGGGGGGGGACACTCGGGGCACCAACAGCTGGAGGATGTCCTCTCCCCGATCTGGAGCCTGCCACCGCCGGTACAACACCTCGTTGTGGGAGCTCGATGTTAGTCCACTGGGAATAGTAGGACTTCAGCTCCGGAACTGTGCTGCCACCTTATTCCACTCCGGCCGTTGCCCCGCCTCCAACCAGCTCCTCACTTGAGCCAGCACCGCGTCGGCCTCCTGCTGCTGTCTCAGCTGCTCGGGGACAGCTGAGGAACACCTTCGGTTGTTACTGCAGCCACAGTCTGAACATCGCCGTCTCGCTCCTCCTGGCGGTGACAGTAGCGGCATTCTGCTGTCAGGCACGGCCGTCTGGAAAGAGCGTCAGCGTTGCCATGGCGACGCCCAGCCCCGATGCTGGATATCGAAGTCGTAACTTTGTAAAGTCTCTAGCCACCGAGCCACCTGTCCTTCTGGTTGTTTAAAGCTTAAGCCAGGTCAGAGAGCATGGTCAGTTCGGAGGGTGAAACGGCAGCCCTGCAGGTACGGCCGGAAGTGTTGCACCGCTTGAACCACAGCCAGCAGCTCCCGCCGCGTTACGCAGTAATTCCTCTCGGCACGGCTCAGGGCGGCTCTAAAATAGCCCACCGCCCGCTCTCCATCTTCCCCCTGTTGGGACAGGACTGCTCCGACCCCAGTATTGCTGGCGTCCGTGTCAACAATAAAGGGGCGACGGGGATCTGGAAACGCCAAGACCGGTGCCGCTGTCAGAGCCGCCCTGAGCTGGTCAAACGCAGCGGCACAGGAATCAGTCCACCTGCAGGGAGGGCTGGCTGCACTGCACCGACCCAACACACCGGCACCAGCGGGTGATCCAGCTTGAAATGTGATTGTTATCATGAGCAGCTGTCCAGCTGGTGTGGAAGGTCAACATCACTGCTTGCTGTGGTTTCCTTAAATCTGAATCTCTCAGCTCCTGGTCATCTTGGGGTGTTACATCCAACACAACAACATGATGTCATCCACACTACACTACACACACACACACACCTTCTTGTTTCTTCTCTTTGCACTTTACACTATCACCTTCACTTTCACTTATGCACGGGATAACTTTTTAAAAAAAAAAAAAAATTATGTTGGGCTCAGATGATGTGGGACTTTGACTCAACTGCTTTAAGGATGCATGTCCAAAGTAAACTGATGAGCCAAGAAAAAAAAAAAAAGGAATCAGTCCACCTGAACTTTCTGCCCTTGTTGGTTAGCTGGTGGAGAGACTGGCAATAGTGGCGAAGCCTCGGATGAAACGCCTGTAATAAGAGGCTAATCCCAGAAAGCTCCGCAGCTCACCGACGTTCGTGGGGGCGGGCCAGTCCCTCACGACTGCCACCTTGGCTGGGTTGGTGGCCACGCCCTTCGCGCTGACTACGTGTCCCAGGAAATCAGTCTCTTTGGTTAGGAGGCTGCACTTAGCTGGGTTCAGTCTTAGTCCGGCTCGGCGGATCGCAGCAAACACCTCCCGCAGATTATTTAGAGCCGTCTCGAACCTGTCTGCATGCACCAGCAGGTCATCCAGATAAACAATGCAGCGGTCCCGGGGCACCCCAGCCAGGACCCTCTCCATCAGCCGCTCGAACGTGGCTGGTGCGTTGCAGAGCCCGAACGGCATCAACCGAAACTGCCACAAACCTTGTCCGATGGTGAAGGCAGTTCGGCTTAGCATCGGGGGCTAACTCCACCTGCCAGTACCCGCTCCTCAGGTCCAGCGAACTGAACCAGCTGGATCCTGTGATCCAGTCCAGAGCATCGTCGATCCGAGGGAGAGGGTAGGAATCTTTCTTGGTGACACTGTTCAGGCGCCGGTAATCCACACAGAACCGCCAGTCTCCGTTTTTCTTTTTCACCAAGACAGCCGGTGCCGCCCACGGGCTACTGGAAGGCTCGATTACTCCAGCTGCAGCCATCTGACTGATCATGTCCTCCGCTGCCTGCCGCTTGGCGAGCGCAAGTCTGTGTGGGCGTACCCGGATGGGCAGAGCTGAACCGGTGTCTATGTGGTGTTGAACCAGTCCTGTCTGCGTACAGTCCCTCATCTTTGGCAGCAAAATGTCCATGAAATCTTGCAGGAGATGAAAGATGTTGGATCTGCTGGGGGTAAACTCTTTTGCTGCTACGCTGTAACAGATCATGCACTGCTTTCATTGTCTCTGGAGATGTGGTGCTGGTGGAAGCCATTCACTGGAGTCGTGAAGGCGCTTGGTGCAGCGCTGCTGGCGGCGGAGGAGTCGTTCTGGGTCCACCGTCTTTCATTCTTCCGCGTTGGAGCACGGGTCTCAGCTCCAATGGTGACGGTTGCCCGGGCAGCATCAATACAAGCCCCCCAGCGGGACATGAGGTCGAGGCCAATAATGCAGGGCTCCGTAATGTTGGCCATCCAGAACTCGTGCATAATGTCCTGTCCTCCAGTCCGGATCCGCAGCAGCTTTCTCGCCACCAGCCCCGCTTTTCTCCAGTCACAGTCATTAGCTGGGTGCCGGTGAGAGTCCATGAGTCAGGAAGAGAATCAGCGGTGTCTGGTAGGACACCCGGCCGCACAAGAGAGATGTAGACCCGGTGTCCACCAGCGCTTGACAACGTTGATCTTCCAGCTGACAGCTCAAATAAAGTCCTCTGGTATATCCCAAACGTCCCACAGAGTGCATCGGCCTGAAGGGGCATTAGTGGTTGGGATGGCAGCCCCCTCATCTGACCATCCCGTTGTCGTTTCCCTGCGAAGATGCCCTGGTCTTTGGTGATGGCGCAGGGCAGTTGCGTGCGATGTGCCCGGGCTCCCCCAACCGGTAACAGCGACAGAGGAGCGGTGTGTGGTCGTCGGTGTGGTCACCGGATGCGCTGAGATGAGATGGCTGTGGCGTAGATGACTGGATTTGGAAGATGTTCTCTGCCTCCTCTCATGGTTGACCATCCTCACGCAGGGTTGAGCCCCGGGCACCACACGTGAGGTGGAGAGGATGGCCTCCCCCGCGCGTTCTCCTTCCTGGATCGCCTCCTCCAGCGTGTGGGGTGGCCAGGCGGATGTGTTGGCGGAGCCGTTCAGGTGTGAGTCCTTGCAGAAACGCATGGAGAGCTAACTCTTCCTGCGCTGCTGCAGAAAATCGGGGGTAACCCCGCGGACGAGTAGCTGAATGTCTGCAGCTAGGGCGCCCAGGCTCTCTCCATCCCGACGGCGGCGGCTGGTCAGCTGCTCTCTTTCTTGCGTCTCTGATGAGCACCGCCCGAACCGTCGTTCCAGTGCCGTGATTAGGGCGCCCAGGTCCCGCTCCTCCGCCGGGCTGCCAGGTCCAAAAGTATCTGCTGTGCTTGTCCTTCCAGGGCCAGCGCCAGGTAAGTGGCTGTTTCCTCTTCCCTCCATCCGTTGTGCACCGCTGCAATTCGGACTTGCTTGAGGTAGAGCTCTAGCTGGTTAGTCCCGTCATACTTGGCAACTTGACGGTGGATTTGGGAGCAGTATGTGGGAGGGGAATCCAGCGACAGCGGTGGGGTGCTGCTGCTCAGTCGAGTTGCAAAGCAGGGATCTGCCAGGAGAGTCTGCCGCGGCCCCGTGGTCTCCACACAGCGCGATCGTCCGCAGCTTGACCCGTCGGGAAGACAGGATCTCTCCACTTCTCAGCCACCCAGGCTGCTCTTTACCGCGTAGTCGGATGCGCTCTCTCTCCATCCTTTCTTGTTCCATGATCCACTTCTGACACCAATGTAGCAACGCTACGAGGAGGAAAGAGGCTGAGAGATCAGATGGCAGAACTCTGACTTTTATTTTGGAACACAGAACAGTTAACATCGCACGGGGGTCATCATTCTCTCCCCACTCCTCACTCACGGTGCAGACATAAACAAACAACAGGGTAAACTAACTAGGACCAAAACAGGGTAAAACAAAGTACTAGACAACAGAAACACTTGAACCCTAATCGGGCCAGAACTAGCAGAGGGAATTGTACCCATAATCCCTTGCGCTGCCAGATCTGACAGCAGACCCAATGTGGGTGTGACCGTCACTACAATAGAGACACTTTACTATAAAGATTCCCTGTAAATAGTACAAATTTAATGTACAATCTTTAAGTACAGACTTTATTTTAGGGCTGTTATCTCCTAAAAAGGTTGAAGCAAAAAATTTGTACAAATGTGTTTATTACGTAATTCTATTTGACCATTAACTACTTGTAGACAAGATCTAACGTCAGCGGCAAGTTCAAATGTAAAAAAAGAAGAGCATTGAGGATTGGAGCAAACAAGTTCAAACATCACAACACAAAATCCTAATAGAACCTCAGAGGAGCGTTGGAACAGTTAAAAAAACAACAAACAATTCAGATGTCTTCACCAGCACAAGTTGGAAAACACAACAGAACCAACAACAAGAAGCATACAGAACACAAGAACAAAAAAAAAACACAAATTCAGGTAGCAAAAAGAGGAGATTGACCTCATGTTTAAAAGATTCAATCCTAATATAATCATCGTCAAACAGGACAGCAAAACAGACATCATTCTGGAAACACTGGAGGAGAGTTTCAGTTTGTTGCTGCTCTTGTAGATCTTTAAGTTAAATAGACATGAAAGGACTCATAGGTTGTTGTTTTGGCCTTTTTCTTAGATAAATAAACATTTGCACATTGAATTAAATAATGTTGGATGTCCAGAACCCTTTTGTCTGATAATAAGATCCCAGCATTTTAGAATGTTGTGTTGTGTTCTGCAGACAGAGAAGCAGGAGTTAAGAAAAGAGGGCGCTGACAAAACAACATCCACTTTTACTGTTATCTCAAAAACAAAATATATTCCACACATTTTTACAAGAGACAAGAGAATAAGTGAGAAAACACAAAACAAAGACGTGTTTGTCATGTTTACCAGCAAAAATCCATTTTTATTATAAAACTGTTTGCTGAGTGGTTTGTACAGGATGACTGTATGTGCTGGGAATCAGCTCATTCACAGATGCTGCTAGTCCTCAAAAATGCACAAACAGCTTATTTATCAGCTGCAGCAGGCCTGTCTGCACACTTGTCTCTCTTTGTTTCTAGTTTTCTTTTTGCGGCTCAAACAGAACATCTCATAAGAACAGAGTCAGATGATAGAAGCCGCGTTCTACTTTCCCTACCTTCTACAAGCCACAAATATTTGAAAAGGGTTTCTTTTACACTGTTTGACATCATCATCTCCACCATCATACCGAACCTCGTTAAAAATAGACTTCCAGCATTTTCTTAAAGCTGCCATGAAACTATTTCTCTAACAGAAAGCTAACTCCACTTAAGAAAATGGTTTAAAACTGTTTTGGTTCTGCGGGTAAAGAAAGCTCGTGAGGAAGTCAGACTTTTAGAAAACTCAGTCCCTTCAAAGGGACATTTTGGAGTTTTGACCCCAGATTAGGTGTCAGAAGTGTTTGTCATTAATGAAATCAAAAAGCTTGCTATATTTTTAGCATGGAGTTCTCCAGTCAAACTTAAAAAACCTGCTTTGAGAGGCTGGTCTGTTGAGGTGAAGGAAATGTTTCACTACCTCCACCAGGCTGGTAAAACTATGACATTACCTACAGCTGAACTCGCCAGGTGACCACTGTTACACAAGAGTGTCCCATCACTGCAGGGTTAAAATGATCGAAATGCAAACACAGAAATACCCTTTACAGTCTGGTAAAAAACTTTATGATGGGACTTATCCGTGAAAAATTTAGATTTTGATTTCAATTTGATGTCAGGACTTCTAAATGTATTTCTTTCTGTTGCAATACTTACATGTGTAAAGATCTTGTGAAATTCTAAAAATGTCAATCTTTGTAAAAATGTGTGATAACTGCTCAAATGCTAGTTGTTTTGAAACTAGGTGACGACCACGAAAAAAGGCATTGATCTCTGAATTTCAAAACTCAAACAGGAAAGCATCTGTGATCTCAAGTCATTCATTTTTACTGCACTTTATTATTTTGTTTTGTATACTTGATGATTCTTTATAAAGCCAGGTTCCCTCTAGTTCTGTTGTGACAAAACACTACATGTTCTTTTTGTGCCTGTGATTACTTAAAATTATTCACGAGGAAAGGTCCCTGCTGTCACCGTGCTTGCTGCAGTTTTTGCATTTGGTTATTTGGCAGCAGCACATCAGCTGATCATCATGTTTCCTGTAACATGTTCTCATTTTGGTTTCACTCTTCTCATGAGTGGGATCATTCTGGATGGGGATTAGCACATATTGATCAGGTTATGCTTTCAGTCTCTCACCTTTAAATCTGAAGTTTACCACTCGCCCTCAAATTTGACAAACTTGTCAGGTGCGGTTCAACTGTACGCTGTTTGGTTTGTAAGCCGTTTTCAGAGGCAGGATATTCAGTTCAGTTCTATTTATATAGCCAAATAATCGCAACAAAGCCGTCTCAATGGGCTTCACGCCGGTATTTAAAGAAACCCAAAACAAAAAAAACATAAAGTCAGTCATAAAAATATAAACAACAGCTGGTT
Source organism: Oryzias woworae (assembly GCA_016861445.1). Taxonomy (NCBI): domain Eukaryota; kingdom Metazoa; phylum Chordata; class Actinopteri; order Beloniformes; family Adrianichthyidae; genus Oryzias; species Oryzias woworae. The sequence continues at coordinate 42,410 of BOLG01000687.1, forward strand.
GCCAGACAAAAACTAAACAGACTAAGCTAAACTGACATCCCTGCCCTTAGGTTATCCTAGGAGACAGGAGACGATCCACCTGGAATCTCTCCCGCTCCGGACGTGAGACAAGCCAGAGGGGTCCAGGCTAGGAAAAGGAGCACAGACGATCTCTGCCAGGAACTCAACCGCTCCCCAAGGGGTTTAGGAAAGAGGGACAACATATGAATTGCACTGCACCAAACAAGGACATGATGAACTAAATGAAAAAACAATACTGGATAAATGATAAAGAATAGAGGAGAGAAGTAATAGAGGACAGAACCCCAGTGCAGCATACTTTCCCAGCTTCTAACTTCTAGTAGCCTATAGAAACTGAATGGTATTGTAATTTATTTCAAACATGTTTATTAGTTGAGTTTTAGCATGTCACCATTATTCTAAATAAGATACTGTGTGATTTAAATATGTCCCTCTGAGCTTGATGGGCTGAGTGCAATTTAAGATGAAATAAAGTCAATTATTAGCAGGGACTTTAGTCCCACATTCTTTAACATCTTTCATATCTGTCAGCTTTACCTTCATTTTTCTGAGTTTTTTTTTTTTTCTTGTATTTTCTACTGATGTCTCACTCTCCTCTCTGGTTTATGCTTCATATTCTACAGACCTCCAGCACCAGAAGGCGACTGAGTCACACGTATCCATATTAACCTGCAAACATTACATGAGTTACAGAGTAAGAAACCTAATCAAACACAAACTTTGTATCAAGTTGGATTTTGTTGTTGTGTAGCGGTTGTTCTCTTTGGCCCGTGGTTTTGCTACACACCTAAAGCATTACTGTTTGATTCCTGGTGCAGGAGCTGCTGTTGTGGCCTTCACAGCTCTTGCACTCTGACAAATGTAAGAATGAACCCCCTCATTTAGCATAGCAGGCTGCTTCGGGTTCATTGGCTGAACTCACTAAAACAAGATATCAAGCTCAGCAGTGAAATCACTGGACAAGAACAGGAACCACTTTCACACTTCAACAGTAGAGGAGCTAACGGCCTGCAGACTCACTCCACAGTTCACTGCGCCCACTCTCCACAGGACTAACAGCACTTATAGAGCAAAGTCCTGCTTGGGGCCTGCCTCGAGTAGACTTCTATGATTTTGCTTTGATGTTTCAGTGATGTATTTATTGTTCATTCAGTATCGGTGACGCTGAGGCTAGTGCTGTGCACACCCAGCAGCTGTTCCACATGTATCCAGGTTGATGATGATGACCAATAATGCGCTTAAAGAGGTATCATAGATGGGGAACAGGGCAGAGGACAGCAGCAGAGGTCAGAGAAGAAGACATGGAGGAGGATGGCATCAAAGAATTATTCAAGGTAAAAATCT